>CAKAEH010001241.1:0-98884 GCA_916381525.1 Cercopithifilaria johnstoni
ATACACAACACACACACACACACACACACACACACCCACACACACACACACACACACACACACACACACACACACACACACACACACACACACACACACACACACACACACACACACACACACATAGAGATAGAGAAAGGCTCAACTTATTGATCATTACTCGAACTCTAAGGAGTGCTCATTGCCTGTTAAATGCCTTAGGCCTGCTATGAAGTTGAGTAGTATTCTTTATTTTTCCTGGATTACACTGGTTCCTTTTTATTTCACTTTGTTGTCTTACTTCTGTGTTTACTAATTGTATGTATCACAGAATAAAATTTTAGAACTTTAGTTTTAAGGCAGTTTTAAGATGAGTGAGATAAGACTTGGATCACAGAGGTCATTTTGGTTCCAAGAAGATGAGTAAAATTTATTGAAGATTCAATGAGTGAGAATAAAATATGTACTTAGATGGAAAAATAAGTTAATTATAAAGTAGATTATACAAAACTGATAGTCTAGTAATATCTTATCGCTGAATTTTCTTTCTTTGAATAGCAATAAGCTGCTCTAAAGTGATGGAAAAATTAAATTTTAATACAGAATTAACAAAAATCACAATGATTTATTTTTAGTAAAATCAATATTGCGAAGAGAATCTATTCATTTCTCATTTTATGTCAAACATGTTAATATTTCTCAAAATATCGCCATTTTTCATACTCTTTAATAATACCCTTCAACTTAGACTTTACCTGTCCATAGAATAATGAGGTAAATGTAGCAAATTAAACTTATAAATCATTTTACTATTGAGACAGCTTTCTTTGCATTATATTATGGCATAAAACTTTTACAATAGTCTTTTTTTTCCTCATTTAGTACATTTATTATTTTTTTTCGATATATTATATATTTCCTTATAAAGAATACTTAATATAATGGACCTTTTGCTAACACTTCTTTCTCTTCAAGTTGATTTTAAAAACCAATTGGAAGAATATCCTGACTTAAGCATGCCATTGATTTCTGTTCCTATTGCTTTTTATAGTTGCAAGACAGTTAGTATGAATGGGATCTTGGTTATTATTACGGTGGAGTAGGCTAGAGGATGGTAGTACTTGAAATATATACTTTCCTCGTTTAGTCTTTCCATCTCATTTTGTTTAACTTCAGGATAGACTGATGTATTTTTGGTCTGTTAAGCTTGATAACCTCATGATATACAATTTCCATCATCGTTATTTGCTAAGATACCGTCTGGTGGAAGTGATCATTAGATAGTAACTAGCCATTAGAGAGAACTTTTAGTGCTCATAGCAAAATTATGTTTATCCACGAATTTAGGCATAAAACTAGTTTCCATTCTAAACTAACCTGAAGATACAAAAATACAGAACTGTAAGAGATAAGGAAAGAATATAGGGAAACGTAGTTCTACCTATCTTGTTTCGGTAGTTCCCTTGTTACTCTTATCTACCTATTGATAGTGGCTTCAGCAGCTATTACTGCTGCTTCCGATATTCTTGCCTAGGTCTCCCACTTCTCATATCAATCTCATCAGTTAGATACTTCAGTTTCAATCTCCCGTTGATATCAGAAGCGTTATGGTCGATGGTTTGTTTCCCAGATGATTCAGTATTTCAAAAATCTCCTGTTTTTCGCAAATATTCGGAGTAGCAAGTTGTTTTAAATTTTAGAATTTCCGATTTCATAAGCATTTTTTGTTGGGCTAAACATTTGTTAGGCTAAGCATTCATTAAGTTTTCTGATAACAAAAAAGGAATAAATATGTAAGATGTGTTAGTGTTAGTGATGTTTGATGACGAATACAAATAATTAACATAGGCATAAGATTTAAAGAAAAGAGGAATCCTTTCATAATTAAAATTTACTACATTCTTGACAACCATTGAAGAATATAGGACCAAACTCTGATGTTTATTATACTAATAGTTGTCTCTTATTATATTAATATCAAAACTCATCGATATCTTATTGACTTTCTTAGTTTCAGTTGTTTTTTTTAATTTCTCACAATACATATCTCTTAATTCGTGTTATCAGCATCAAAATATGTTGGATTGTTTAATTTCAGGTGAAGGAAAAAATTTCATTTTAGAAAAATAATTTCATTACCGATAATTGTTAAAATCATTTTTCTACTTTTTTTCCACAAATTTTCTATGCCATCTGTGTTTAGATTGTCGATTCGTGTGCCTAAAATTAACGGTAGTCTGTAACAGTATGTCTTTCTCTGGTTTGAAAAAACAACTAAACAAAGCGAATCAGGTACATTTTTTAATAATATGCAACCATTAATGGTTTAAACTCATTTTTTGAGGAACAATGTATCTTAGATGCTTCCCACCAGTTTTTTTAGTGCATAATGGATGTACTGTATATAGCGGGATTTTTTTCTTATCAATGAGTTGCAGTTATCTAGAGTTTAGCAGGGAATCAGTGAAATTGGTGCATTTAGTCCATTTAAATGATCCCTAATTTCCTTAACATTTAGTCGTATCGTCGTTTTTTTTTTAAATTCATGGCATTTCATTCTTTCGATGACTTAGATTTATATACATTATTTCCTGTCAATTTAGACGGCGCAATATGATAAATGTTACAGAACTTATTAAAAAAAAAATTTCTCATGTACTTGGTACATGAGAAATTACTGCAGGTGTTGAAATAAGCATGTAAAATTTAACACATAGCAGTAATAAGCACTGTGATCCACACAACTGATATAGGAATTTTTCCATTTCTTGTGAGAATATGAAGCCTTGGGCCGTATGTAAGGGTTAGTGCAAATTTCATATTTTGCTACTAATCATTAAATCAAAACATTTGTATATTATAGTATCTCAGCGAAACGATGGGTGCTGCCGAAGCAACGAAGCTTGATGAGCAATACAATGAAATGGAACGGGTTTGCTTAGTTACTTTCTACACCTATCGATTCTCTGCATTCCATATCCTACTTAATAATAGTGCTAATGCATTTCGAATTTTGACCTTTTGTCACAATTGTTATTCCTGTTAAATATATTTACATTTTTTTTTAAGAAAGTGGATCTGACATACGAACTAATCAGTGCATTAATTGCTGGAACTCACGAACTATTGCAGCCCAATCCAGGTAAAGGAAAAAGCGTTTTGGCAATCCGTGACTTTCTGCTCATTAATAATCTTGACTTCATCGGTCCTTGAAATCATGGTTTCACTTTTTCATTTAAAAATTTGTTGTTAGCGACTCGAGCAAAAATGGCCACGATGGGAGCTTTGTCAAAAGTGCGCGGAACATCGAAAGCACAGTCATATCCACAGACCGAAGGTCTCCTAGCAGATACTATGCAAAAATATGGAACAGCCTTAGGTGCAGATTCGGATCTTGGGAAAGGTTTGAATTGAGCTAATTCACATTTTGTTTTCTTTTATTTTACATTTTATTTCATATTTATCTTACCAGCTTCAATTTTTACTTTAATGTCGATGTTTCAGCTTTGATCGATGCTTCAGAAGCTTATCGTCAACTAGCCGATATTAAATATCAGATGGAGGATAATGTGAAGCATAATTTTTTGGATCCATTAGCACATCTGCAACAAACTGACTTAAAAGAAGTTAACGTATGTCTGTGGTTTTTTGGAATATTTCTAATTCTGTTTTAAAATGCAGTTTGGATCACTCGCTTTTTATCAGATTATCGTTCCAGCATCTGCGAACAAAGCTCAAGGGTCGACGCCTAGATTACGATTGTAAGAAGCGAAAACAAACACGGGGTTAACTATTATTTGTTTCACTAAAGAATTCAATTCAATGAATATTAATAAAAATGCATATTTAAATAAAATAAATGTTACTGGTATAAAAAAAAAAAGCGAAGCATATACTGTTTAGAGGCCCAACAAATCAGTCTTCTCCACAAAATTTACATACAAAAGTAAATTTTACTGTTCAAAAAATTGTTTTGATTGTCTCATTACAGAACTTGGCCCAACCTAACTTCTTTATGCTGTGAGATCTAGAAGTAACTCACTTCTTTATGATGTGAACTCTAGAATAATGGGCATGAGAAGATGCATGCTTGGCACATTCAAACAAGGCAAAAAGGCACTGAATAAAGAAAACATGGAAAAGACATGAAATTGATAGTAAAGATTAAATGATGGCGGAATCACCCGGTACTTAGTAGCTGAATCCTTTCCAATAATTTAACTATGCCTGATATCTGTTATCATTAATAAGTACGTTATACTTGCATGAACAAACCATTTGGATGATAATCTTATAATTTCATGTTGTTATTACAAAAAGTTTTTGAACAGTTAATCTAATAATACAATACGCTTGTCGTTGAATTGAAAGCTATTGTTTTATAGATGAGGAATTGATTCAAGCGGAAGATAAATTGGAAGAGTCAAAGCAGTTAACAGAACTAGCAATGTATAATCTTTTAAGCAATGATGTATGTATCATCATTCTCAGTTAAATTCATTTTTCATAAAATTCTACTAAAAATTTTCACTGTAAAGGAAGGGGATGATTTAAATAAGCAAAAAGTCTGTTACAGTTATATGTATTCATACACGTTGAAATTTAGGTTGAACAAGTAACTCAACTTTGCGCTTTGGTCGATGCGCAGTTGGATTTCCATCGACAGACTACACAAGTGTTGGAACATTTGAAAACACAACTTAATGAACGGTATTTCTTCACAGTTATCATTTCGGTTTAGACACTGTGCTGAACAAATTATTTCAGTTAGATTTTTATTGAATAAGTACAAAACAAATTTTAGTGTCGCAGAAGCAGGCATTCGACTACGTGTGGAGCATGTCGTTAAGCCCGTTTTAGCAGATAGAGTATCTAGCTCTCGGTAAGTTTTGTCCAGAATGTTTGATTCGGATTAAAAGATGTGAATACTCTTGAAAATAAATTTACTAAAGTGACTAAATTCGCTAAAATTTGGTACTATATCTTGCGGTGTGAGAACAAAATATCTGGAACTTATTAAAAGTCAGCGGACCAAGTATTTAAGAATATAATATTGCATTGATTTTTAACGTACAAATTTGGAAATTTACCAAGTGAAAAATGTTTCACAGTTTTCATATGGTGAATTTCAACCTAGTTAAATAGCAAATGAGTTGATTTTGAGAATCTGTTTTCAATTAAAAACTTTTCTAAAATTAGGTCAAGTTAGTTTCTGTTTTAAAAGAATGACGAGATTGTCTACAGGTCGCCAGTGCATACAGAAAATTCGACGTCAATCAACAATGCCAATTTTCAACTACCTTCAGTAGCATCTTCCATGTATTCACAAAAGCAGGCAGCAGATAGTGAAGGTTTGAGTGCGAAAGCCTGCAACTCAACGGCAAGTTTTGGTAGCGCGAATGCGCCACCCACTTCTGCGCTGCCTACTCTTAAGCCGTCTTGTCGAGCCTTGTATGATTTTGAGGCACAAAATGAAGCCGAGTTGGATTTCAAAGAAGGTGACGTTATTGATTTGATCTCACAAATTGATGAGAATTGGTATGAAGGTTCACTGCTAGGAAAAACTGGTTACTTCCCGATCTCTTATGTTCACGTGCTCGTACCATTATAAGTCGTTGTTCATGATTTTCATTCATTGATTTTAATTTAGTCCGGTTTATAATAGAATTTTACTGCTGAGTATTATGGAGAATATCGAAACTTTCCAAGAAAAAATGTAAAAATGTCGTAATCACTTTGTTTTGGATGTTACGTCGTAGTCCGGACTCAAAAAACTTGTACATATCTAAAAACGCCTAATTGCCAGTAGCCAACACTTAAACCGAAGTTTTTGTAATATTTATTATATAAAGAAAAGGGACTTTTTTTTCCTGTTAGGAAATTTTATAACTGGCGTATGAATTAATTGTAGTCACACATGAAGCCCATTGTTGCACAATGTACTCCAGCGCCAGTTAAAATAATTACGTTATCGAGTGCAGTCCGATGCCTTCGACGACTTACACTTCTACACTTCTGCGTCTTTTTAAGGACTATGTTCATCTCATTGCTTTGATGTTTGTATTGATATCAATTACATGCAAGGTCTTTGCAAACATTTTTTTTATTGCAGTTCATAGCATTAAATTAGTGGAATTATCCGCATCCGGTATTTAATACTGTTACTTATTTATTCTCATACTAGTCAATGGACGTAGCTCAGTCTCGTTTACTTCTGTCATTTTTTGGTATCTTTTCTAGATCAGAATAAGGGAAATCAGTTTTTTTTCGATTTTGAGACCAAACCGTCGACATTTCGCTAGTTTTTATTGATTGCCTCACTTGAAAATTTGGTGTTGTACCCAGATTTCGGTAAAACTTGTATAACGTTATCTTCAAATATTTGTGAATTGTTGTTGGGTATCTAATTGTACCGAAACATGTGTTGCTTTCATGATATCTAGTTTTTTATTGTCTGCTAAAAAGAAGTTCCATGCTCGTGTTTAATGGGAAGCGCTTAAATAAAAGGTAGACATAGATGCAGTTTTGTGCTAAGAGATGTTGTTATGAAAATGATCGTGCTCTGTTTAATATCCTTTTATTATACTTTTACTAAACGTGGCTGATATTTCATATCCATAACAGAGTACTCTCTTATCAAAAACTGAAGTGCTAAAGACTGCGACTTTATTGATTTTTGAGATTTTTATTATAGATAACCGAATTGAACTGAACTAACTTAAACAAGTTCCGCATTAAACCAATATAAGATGATGTAGCACATTTACAAAGCCATTTTCAGAAATCCCAACGTCAAAAATTGGCTCACTGAAATATATTTGGGATGAATATCCTCATCCAAGTTTCTTTCACACATTTTATCGCAGAGGAAAGTTAAGGAATTAAAAAGATACCGATTTTAAAAATGGATCAAAGAGCAAGAAATATTTTCAGAAATCGACAGTGGGATGAATGTACATGTGCAGTGTACCAATAAATCCATAAATGAAACAGGTTGCAAAAGTCGCGGTATTTTCATATAATAGATTTCATTTCCACTGCTCAGTTGAACTCAGCATTTGTCGATGTTTCTTTCCAAGAACTTCTTGTTGCTGTTCAAGGATTCTCAAGAAATGTTGCAACAGTGGCTTAAAATCCACCTTTGCGTTCAATTGATTCTGTTTCTTTTCCCTCAAGTAGAACAACTTGAACGATAACTTGCAAAAATTATTTTAGGAAAGACTGTTCATGAAAAAAGAATTTCTGGAGCAATCAGAAGGAACTTTGCTGAGCGATTACATTGTTATTGTTGAAAACTTCTTTGGACGGTTCAATTTTTCGCTTTCTAATTTTATTTTGATAATTTTTACTACATGTTAATCGAACAAAAAAGAAGGAAAAATGTGTACTTACTCGTGAAGAACAACAGGTGGAATGCACTGTATGCGTTTATGTAATGTATTGAAAGCATCGGTTTGAGGCAATATCATTAAGAGAGCTGAAAGAACGGCTGTGAGAGGTTGCTGGTGTTTGGCATCCAATAAATCGAGCCGTACATCTGAAACATTTTTGAATGTAGGTCCTAACATCAAACAAAATTTGGACTTTGAATCTGAAATAAGTTAGTAATTTTATTTAACTAGCTTTTCAGAAGCTTGATAATATAAAAATTTCGAGATTTCGAGCCTGGAACACACATGAAAGAATAGGACTTTCGATTAGCTGTACAAGTCGATCGATTTCAATAAGCACATCAACCGTAATATCGACTTTCCATAGGTGTCGTGCCAGAACGCTTGCATGCTCGTAGTTTTGCGATAATACACATAAGCCAAGCAATGCGATAGGTTGGAAGGCCCATGTACGATACAAGGATTCGAAGAGATTTATACAAGCCTGGAAGTATGTAAACAGATTTAAATGATCGATGACCACGATGATCACATGGCAAGTTGACCTCAGAAATTCCAAGAATTAGATCCGTTTTTGATTATAGTAAACTTTATGGATATAAGTATGCACAGCGACGGGAAAAACATGTCAAATTCTAGAAGCAGAAAAAAGACTGACTTCAGATTCCAATGTTCTTAATTGTTTCCTTAACTCGAATAGTTCACTAGAAGTGAGCAGTATCCCATTCAATAAAGCAACCATTTGAGATACGAATTCCGTATCATTATCTTTCAATAAAAGAACCGATAAACAACGATAAATGGATCCAGGACCAAGCAGCACACACAGCTGCCTAAAAAATATTCCTGAATTTAAAAGCATCACTTTATGAAACCTCTATTTTCGAAATAGAAATAGGTTACCTAACGATCAAGACACCTCTATCATTGAGCAATGCTGTATCACTTCGAAACATTGCTAACAAGCTTGATGTAAATTTCACTAAATATGGTGATATGCCTGAAAGCTAAAACATTAAAGTAATTTTCACAATATAAAAATGAAAAGGGAAAAAATGTCGCCTTCCCTTTTATGATCCTTTCAGAAGTAACTTCTAGTTCGGCTAGCAAAAACAAAAACAAGTTGATCATAAAATCAAAATGCAAAAGACCTGCTTTAAGGTATCTTCATCGAGATTAAGCCCTTGCAACTCAACACCACTAGTGTTTTTGCCTTCACATATGTCAGAAAGCAACTGCAAATCCAACAATAACACATCATCGCATGTGTCGGACAGCAATGAAAGCAACAATGGGAATACACGATCCATGTACGAAAATAACTGCAAATAAATTCTTTTCTACTCAAAAGAGGAAAGAACATTATTTTTGGTGAAAGAAATTAGTGGTATAATACATGAATGCATTGCTATATCATTTTCTTAAATGACTTTAAAAACAACAAAGCTATATTCACTGCCACTCACGGTCCAAAATGATTACTACAGGTTCCGATCCCCAACTGGTTGATGGTATTCTGAGTGAATAAACAGCATAATAATAGTAGGGATCTCAAACATTTCAAATGTATGAATAAAATCCACGAATCATAAACTTCTAGACTTAAAAAATTTTTAATGATAAATGAAATAAATTTTAAAATGTATTTTAAAAGATTTTTGCAACGATGTATCGAAGAGAAACAAAATAAAGAGTATTTCTCCACAAGTATATTCACAAAATTGAAAAAGAAAACTACTTTTGCGGGTGCAGTGATGTGCATCCTACTGATCCAATTCAAGACAGCCATTCTTGTGTCTCGAAATTCATATTTGATATGCTTCAGAAGTACTTTAATAACAGCATCATACTCAATATCGGCATTCTCCGACAACAATTCCATCAAATGTGTATTAATTTCTTTAGCTGGAAACAGACTGATAACATTTAATGAATTTTATATTTTAAAGAAGTTCAGGAAGGAACTTTTTCACTGCTATTCATTTCATAACATGTAAAACGAAATCTCTGAAATGAGGTGTTTTTACGTATATCAATATCCATCTATTAAAGGACCTTTGGACTTATGCTTCATTGTTTTTTCACTGCCATACTATCCATTGAATATCTTATGAGTAAATATAAATAATATTTCGATACTAATTACATGAATTAAAATATGCGGTGTGACTCTATAAGCAAAAAAGCACTGCTATTGGATGTTTACAATAATTGCACGTTAGTGAAACTACACGTATATTACTCCAAATTCTTACTTGTGTTTAAATGTAAAACAAAATGAAAACCTTTAAGCTGTGAATCATTTAAACAAGGAAGCACAGCTGTCAAAAAAGATGAAAGATACTGCAAAAGTCCAACAGTGTGCATTTTCAGAAAATGGTTCAACCAAATAAGGGCAGTCATACGAGTGAGAGTATTTCCTTCACCACAAGCATGAACTATTAGAACATTGATCATATCATTTAGTTCAGCCTGTAAAAAAACCCAAATAATTTGTTTTTTAAATTGTTATTTTTTGCTTCCAAAGAATTCAAGGTAAAATTTACTTCGTCACCATCTTTCTGCTCGTGTATTCGTTCAAGAAACTGCCCAAGAACTGTTTCTGTAGCATCTCTAACTCCTGGTTGACTGTCACCCAACATTTGGAATAAGCCGTCCAGAACTTCGGGAAGATATGTCGAGATAGATAGTTCTGGTGCTGTCAACAAAGCTGACAGCTGTGAAATTTAAATAAAATTCAAAACAAAGAACAGTGAATCATTACTTTAACATCAATGTTTGTAAAACTGCAGGAAAAAATTGCAACCATACTGATCAAAGATTAAATTAAATTTACCCAAGAAACAACAAATCTTCGGTTTGCGCTGTTTTGAGAGTATATCCTATCACGGACCAACGACATTAAAGTCGAAATTTCGAATGAGCTCGTAGCGAGTACAATATCCTACAAATTCAAAATAAATTTTCAAAAATTGAATGGAGCTTTATCTACCCTGAATATGAAGAGAGATGAAATATCATAATTACAACTGTCTTATCAGACTTATCTTAATTAGTAGTTCTAATTTGATGTTGCCTTGAAAGAAAAAAAAGAAATGTCTTCAGAATTAAGTTGAACACCTTTAGCAGCCGGTCCAACAGTTCTGCTCCGCTACGCACATTTAAGTCTGTATCGGCAGATAACTGAAAACACAATCAGTTCTTAAGCCAAAAAAGTCAGACGAAGAAAATCAAAAAAAATTGAGAATAGGAGACAGTCCGCATATAAAAATCATGGATAAACTTACTCGCCAAAGAGTATCAAAAAGTTCATCGAAGTGAGACAACGCAGATGAACGGCATATTTTCACAATATTGTATAATGACTGCAAATAAATTGTTATTGAGTAAGCGAAAGAAAGAAACCAAAAATTTTTCTAGATCACACTATATCTTTAATTATCATTTACAAATTTCAAGTTGAAGCGGATGCTCAGCCACATATAGCTTATCGAGTATAGTATAAAAATTTTCAATATCTCTAAATACAAGAACATGAACTTAAAGGTCTCTATTATGTCATTTTATAAAAGCGGTAGTAAATTATTATTAATCTTCTTTTAATTTATTATTAATTTGATTATTAACTTTTAATTATTATTTTCCGCAATCTAATACCATTTGATCTAATTATTTATATGGTTCTTTTGCTCTATAACTTCATACAATAGAAAGAACGATTTTTTTTCGCAGACAGTTTTGTACACGGTTGTTAAATAACAGATCAAACAGTGTTTTGTCTACCTCACAAGCATAGTATCGTACTCGAGGATCGGGATCACTAAAACAAGTCAAAACTGGTTCGATCAACTGTGAAGTATAATCAGCGGTGTTCTGCAATATTCGAATAACAAATTCTATGTGAAATAACATCTTTAATACAAAAATTAATAACTACACTAAAGAAGACAGCAAAAGATCCCAATTTCAACTTGATTTCAATTTTATTTATGCCTCACCTTTCCCAATGCAATTGCCGCAGCTGCTAGACCGATTAGACCACCCTTTCGTACATGCGCATTATGCGCTGTTGTCAATCCCTTAAGTACAGCGAGCAACTTTTCCAGCTGTGACAAATGATTTGCTTGTAGTAAGTCCTTCACTTGTCTGAACAGATGACTACACAGTAAGAGATTTGCAACAAAAATGAATGATAAACCGCAAAAAAGTTTTGCAAACCAAAAGAACGTATTTTTTATAAATCCTTGAACTATTTTATCTGTTCATATTCGCAACTTAAATGCAGCGGTAGATGCTATGACAAAATGAATCAAACTTTTCTATATCAAGAGCAGCAGCTTTCCTCTTCTCGTACAGTTTGTCAGTAAGTGTTCTCACCAAAGTCGCACTAAGCGGTGAATACTGAGCATCAACCATCTTCCTGCAAATTCATGGAAGTCAATGTTTAGTTAAGTTTTCACTGCGAACTAATTGATTATGTAACTTGATTATATATTATTAGTAAACCAATCCATTTTCTCCCTTCCCAGATCAGCAGTATCAAATGATCTATGCCATGCCAACAAATGATTTTGAAGATTCTCCATCCGTACAACTTTATCACCCCTCAATGTAATTTCAGAATAAATCTTTCCATTTAATCGAATCTTTATAATGTCCTTATTGTATGTTTGCATTACATCGTGGAATCACTAATAGCATCACTCTATAAGTCATATTAACTGGGATGACCAATTATTTAGTAACAAACAATTACAATTTTTGAAACTTCATTTCAAATTAAAATCAAAAGACTGAAAAAAGAATGACAAAACTGGCACCAAACAAAAAAAGAAAAGATCATAATGTCTCAGAAATGAAAGAACTGGAATACAATGAACGAAAGAAAGCTGATAACGATGCACGTGGAGAAATGAAGTACAAACATGACTCATAAAATATCACCGAACACCGGTTATCACGCTTTATAATAAAGAAAAAAATTGCAAAAACTCTGAAATAAAAAATTAGGAATACGTGAAAATATTTTTGCAAATTTAAAAAGAAATAAAACTACGCAGAATGGAAGACTATGTACACGAACAGCAAATAATTAAAGTCAACGAAATAACTAACGAGGGAATTGACTATGTAACACTTTTTAAAGAAAAATAACAAGATGTGGGAATTTTCTGAAAAGTCTAGAAAACCTAATTTCAGTTCGAAACGAGAAGTTACTAAAAGTCATATATATAATTTCTTTCCGCTTGATGTTTCTCTGAAATTTTGTGTAAAAGAAATATTCATGTTTTTCTTAAAACCCAACTCATTGTAGCAAGGAATCTCAACCTTACATTCGAACGATAATTTGAATACGCTAACATGTCATGCCAATGATATGAGAAACTGACAAAGAATTTTGGAGAAAAAAGATACGGAACTGTTTTGTCAACAACGATATGTCCTATTCATGTAAGACATTCATGAGCGAATTTGGATTCAAGGAAAAGCGTTGTTGATGTTACAGTTTCATCGACACTGAAATTAATGAAACTAGAACTTTATTTTAGAAAATTCTTGAATGGAAGTAGCTGGAAAGTCTAAAATTTCAGCTTGAATTTTAAAGAAGAAAATTGAGAAACGTACTCAATCTATTCAATTGCAATAATATAATACAAAGTCAACGAGATATTATGCACCGCATTGAATCTGCAAAAATTGCATCAACTGAGCCCAATGTTATTTTCAGAAAGTGATTGTCGGCAATATGATGAATAGACTCATTAAAAATTCAAATCATTGTCCGAATTTTTATACGAATCACTATCAAGTTCTCCGATGATTGGATAGAAATTTAATCATTGCACTACTAATTAAAAAAAAAAAAACAGATATAAACCAATTCACCGTCGCGAATACATTTCCGACGTTACATTAACTTCCTCTTCATGTTGTGATAGCAATTCCAAATAGCCACGATGCCGCCTTAATATACGGAGTTCTTTTTGGTGCATTAAGTAACTTATTGGGTAAGCGAATGAAATAAAGGAAGCTTTCAATAAAAAAGGATGAATGATCTGCAAATAAAAAGAGATTACGGAAACAGAAGTTAAATTTAATGGAATACAACGAATATCTTTTATTCTAATGCGACCTGATTTCGAGGGAGAGTGATGTAATTTTTCTTCCGCAGTTTCCAGATTTTTCAACTGTTTGCTTTATTTCATTCATACTTCCAATGGAATAATGTTAATTGCGTATTATTAAGCATTCTTAAACGACGGTTATTTACCTTAATTAAGTGATATTTTCATGGAAATCGAAATAAAAAAACAAAATAGCTATCAATATGGAAGTGAGGATATCTGGGAAAAATGTTTGGAAACATTATGCATTTACATATGTATATTCCAAATTAATGAGACTACAAAAATATTGGCTATGAATGGTTATTGGCAAATTAGATCTCTTGAACCTAGTGGAACGGGATTTCGGAAGAGATATTTTGAAAAGCTGAGAAAATAATCTTGCACTCTCTCATGTCAAACTAATATCTTCACATCATTTCTCGTCACAGAGTTTCCAACCCAAGCAGCGCCAATTTGGAAAAATGAAAACTAAAAAGGAGGATAGTCCTTCATGACTCTGACAATGCAGTAATATAGCAAACAATGATCTTTGAATAACTGTTTGAAATTTTCAAATCACTAAGAAATGACGTTGCACAGTATACCTGAATTAAACAAACTTGATTAGAAAAGATTTATGCACAATCTTTATGATTGAAGAAAAGCAAATACAAAAGCAAACCAATACCATTTTAGAAGAAACAATGCAGTGCGGGGGTCCCTGCCCAGGATGACAATATATCTTCCCAGCCGCATTTTAGCGACGATGATGACGGTACACGTTGAATAGGGATCACTGTTCCGTTTGTCACGCTGATTTGGAGAGAAGGGACTCATTAATGTTATCAGCAATCAATTCTTTTTCATCTTTCAGTAAATATTTATCACTGGTTGATGATTTAGATCTTACTGGTTAAACTTTTTATTTATATCTTTAATTGTTTCACCGATTCTTTATAGCAAAAAAAGAACGGGAGAAGGACGCGACTTTCAATTTTAATAGTGTGCAATTTCTTTTAATTGACCTGCAGATATGGATAATTTGGATGCTTGCAATATTATGGATGATGAAGAAACTAATTACACAGTTGCACAGAATGTGGCTACCACAAGGTTACTCTTAGTTTGCACCGATTTATGTGGAGATTGTTGGAACTTACACTTTACATTATAATTATAGTTCGTCAAAGGGAGATGTTGAAGATTATGATAAGTTATTCACCCAAACTTCTGTTGATCTATCTAACAAGCAATTGGAGAAATTACCAAATTTACGACAAAATTATCCAAAGGTGAAAGTGATCAATCTATCGCATAATCAGTTCAAGTTTATTAATAATTTGTCAAAATTCTCTGCATGTTATGAGGTGATTTTTTTCTTCCCAGTTTTATTTATTCCAAATAATTTTTTAAGGCTTACCTAAAGATACTGTACAATACTTTTGAATTTTATTCATTTTACCTGATCATGCTCACTTATTGGTGAATAACAGGTAATAAACTGGATAATGAATTATTTTGCTAGAGAACTGAAAATTTACACAGTATAGTAAGACATACCCATGCGATGATCTCTTTTTGCAGATGAATGTTAGCTTTAATGTATTGGAGCGATTTTCAAGCTTTTTGCCTCTTGCTGATGCGTTGAAGCATCTCGACATTTCGCACAATTCTTTAAGCAATTGTGATAATTTGGCAGCGCTTATACAACTAATCTGGCTTGATGCAGCATATAATCATATCCAGGTTCCCACCTTTCCTTTCTTTTTAATAAGGGTAGCCAAACTGTCTGATTCATTTTAGATTATCTGGTATAAACGACATTTGTTTAGGTTCTTCCACTTCTGGATCGACTTACGCATTTAACTTACCTGAACATCTCAAATAATCGACTCAGTGTTTTACCGAATTTGAGCAAATTGCCTGCCTTAAAAACTCTTAATTTAAATGACAATGAAATTAGCACACTAGATGAACTTCATCGAACAATGCCACAATACTTGCAAGATCTCGATATCGGTGCTAATGTGATCACAGATTTACGAGAGGTTATAGTTACATTATTCTTAGTTGCGGAAGTTGGTTATTTCACATTGTATGTTATAACAGTGTAAACTAAATATCCCTGTAATGTAGCTGATTATTTTTCTTAATTTTAGCAATGATTAAAATTTTAGGCTCAATACTTATTATGTCTAAAGAACATACGATCCATAGTATTTGCGGAAAATCCTTGTGTTCGTTTGGAAGGTCGCACTTTTTGCTATCGTCCATATCTTTATTGTTGTTGTCTCGAACAACTTCAAATTGTTGACGGAAAGGAACTTAGTGAAACTGAAATCATTAAAGGCATGCTGTTTATTACATTTATTATCTGAAATTGATAATCTCTATTTCATGCTATCATTTATAGAACATCCGTTCTGATAGCTGGAATGAAATTTCTTTTTTTATAGCATGTCCCGTATTTTTTAGATGTATGAATGTTAGAAAAATTTAAAATACAATAGATAGCATTAAAAGCCATTAGTATTGAATCATGAATAATTGTTTCAGGTGAAGAACTACATACGCATGCAAAAATACGGCGCATGGAAACACATGCTCAATTGTGTGCCTATCTCGAAAAAGAGTGTCCAGAAGATTGTCATCATTCGTTTTCACCAGATGACAATCGTTTGATGAAGGTAGCTTCTTTTTAAAGCAGCTGGGCAATATGGAATTGCTTTGAACTTTCTAAAACTCAGAAAATGTTCTTTTTCTGTGAGGTTTTTGAAGACGCTTGTGGAGGCTATCATCCACTTACTCAATTTTTTGCAGATTTTGAAGAAAAGACGTGAATATGCATTACGATTTAAGGATGATACGACGAGTGAGGAATCAACGGCAACAACCGTTTCGCCGTACAGGGAATGGCTTTCAAAATCAGTTTCTTCGCTATCGAATCGTTTTGAATATAACTATTGCACCACGGAGCAGAAAGAAAATTATGCGCCTTTGGTTGATGTTAATGATTTATCATCTCTCTCAGCAAGGCATGTTTATTGGTGTAATTTTACGAATGTTTTTATGTGTTTCTAATTTTTGGAATTTTTTTCAAAACGTCATGCATCAAATTTCTTCAGAATATTCTTCCTTTATAATAGATAACTTAAACACTTAATTCAAATATGGATATCTTTTTGAACGCTTTTTTCCTGCAGTATTTTCAAATAATTTATTCAATATTGCGTAGTTCATATTCTAGAATCAGTACACCTCCAACTTCTGCGAATTCTAATATTTCTTCTTCAACGGTTACTTTATCAGCTCCATCAGTTTCATCTTCCACTCCAGTGAGAACTCATATTCAGTTAGTTATACATTTCAGTTCTTTACCACGATCTGTTTTAAAGTTCATTCTTTTTCTTGCTCTTGTTCAACTCGCATTAATGACTAGTTGTAGGAGAAGACTGCAAGGTAAATCAGTTCAAGTTCGCAAAAATCTAGTTATAACAGGCAATACACCAAAAAAAGGCAGCGCTGTCAATCAGTCTAATTGGAGGTTTCTTTGAAATGATATCTTCCGTTTATTTTATTGAATTTTTTATTGTGCATAAGGCACAGAAATGGTTTATATCTTTGATATCGTCATTACTTATGTCCTTTCACTCTGTAACTGCCGAATCTATTTTAGGTCAGAATTAACGAACAGATATAACTATACACTTACTTAAAATAATCATAAGAGCTAAGATTTTTTTACTTATAATCAATTAAAAAAGTAGCAGTGAACTTATTATTCATGGAAAAATATTGCTTGATAGTGGTTATGTTTCCAGTGAGAGATGTCAAAAGTCATCGGTGAGGAACATTATCAGAGATCCGCCTAATAAGATAAAGGTTATGATTTGGTACATGTCTTTTTTTTAATATGTAATCCCAATCTGAGCAATATAATACTGATTTCGAAACTCGATGAGAAATATGATATATAATTCTCACGATGTTATATAAGCAAAGAGAATAAGTTGCTCTCTTGATTGCATCCAAATTGCGGCTTTGTTAACTGCTAACTGAGCGCTATAATTAATTTTAATAATTTAATTTTAGTTCCAAAAATCGTTCAAAGCACCAGTTAGTTGCATATTAGACTATGTTAAATGATTTCATCGTTTCAGGCTTCTGTTGCTCCCGAATTATTTACACGGAATTCGAGTTATCCCTTTAATTTCACAGAAAATTCTAACGAAATTTCGTTTGTAAGTGCTCGCAAAGCGCGAAGATATAGCGAAAAGGAGAAGAAAGCCGCTTTACTAATTCAAGTATTTAGCTTTGTTTTTGGACTCTTGAGCAAAAAATTGTTTGCATAACAAACATATGGGTTGTCATTTCACAGGCCATTTTCATATCTTTCAATACCCAAATTTTAGTCATGGTGGAAAGGTATGAAGGTTCGACAAATATATCGAGTACCTTTCCTCCAAAGGCGTATTCAACGTTTTGAAACATTGCTCAAAGAAAAGTCAAATATAATCCTGAAGCTCCAAGAACAGTTATTTAATCTGGAATATAATATAGAAACAATCGTAGCTGAAAATGAAAAGCAAGCTTTGAAGATTGCAGAGATGCAACAATTCTTGGCGGTAGGTTCCAAAATTCCGATTTAAACAGTATTGAATTTTTAAACTACTTATAGCAAAAATGTTATGTTTTTATTGAAGTAATTTCTTTTTCAGCAAATTGCTGAAGCATGTAATGAGCGTCAGAAACAATTCATGAATAAGTTGTTGCCAGTTCCGGATGAGTTACAATATGTCCGAAAATCGGAAACTGAAGTATTACTGCAGTGGCAGAATCGTCAGCGTTTGCAAAAACCGACAAGTTTGCTTTATTCATTAGTTCCATCTGTTTTCAGTTTTAAGATGATTTTGATAACGAATTGTTAACGAATTCAGGTCATTTAAAATGTTCATTCTAAGTTCAAGAACACCAGTGAGTGATTTTAAGGGTATTTGATAAGTGTGAATGGTAATCCATGCGGAACAGTCAGAGGCGCCCATAAAAAAGCTCTCGTTACAGATTTAGATCCAACAAAAGAATCTGTGTAAGTAATTTAATCCAATTTTCTAATTTACATTGTTTTATTGCATATAACTTACTGCCATTATCAATTCCATGATTGCTTCTTTCCCCTTATTATATCTGCATAGTTAAATTGGACTTTTCAGTGTAAGAATGCAGTGTGTCTTCAATGAGTTTAGTGGAGATATCTCCGAATGTCTAATCATTCCTTCACACAAGCAGGTCTGTCAAATTAAATTCTCAAAATAAGCATTTCGATGTACGATGTTTATTTCAGCTTTTCAGGAAGCAAGTTCCGTCAATGAAAATGAAATGGAACCTATTCCAAGCCAGACTGAATTTAATGTGGATTAACTAACTTTATCTGTTTGATTGATCTCAGCTGCTATCAAAATCTATTTGACGAATTGCTTTTTCTATTTTTGATAAAAATGATTGTTAGTTATTTCACACGATTTGCTTCGAACTTTGTATAGTTCACTTCAGTTTTTCATCTTGGTCTTTTCCTTTCAGGTACACTGTACATTTTCGAGATTTCCGTCCACATAGTTTTTTATCACTTGTAATCTTGTGAATAAAGGTAGGTATGATATTCCAATCATTTCGTGAGAAATTAATTCAGGTATTTGAGTGGTTATTCATAATGGTCATAAGGTCTGATTTATAAAAGTGTAAAACTTTTATTTAGTCTGCCGTGAAAAAAAAAAAAAAAACATTTTCTTCATACTTCTCGTTATGCTGTTAATTTTATTGACTGATCTTTGGAAAATTTACTGCTCAGTTTTTTATGGCATATACTGTTTGTTATTCAGTCATTGTCACTTTAAAAACACTGTCCTTGCAGTCTTATATTGTTGACCAGTCTAGTATTTTATGCATTACTATTAGTTGAGACATCTCATTCTGGACGAGATTTTGTAATCTTATCAAACTTCAAGTTCTGCCTTTATGGAATATTATTGCTTCCATGTGTTGGTAACTCAATAACAAAGTACATTTATATGTCCCTGTATTACTGGTATATATATTTATATTTTTCTCGAATAAATTTCTAATTATGAAATTACAGCAACTGATCTGAAGTATCAATGATTATGAACGAAGGGCATAATTCGAAATATCATGGAGTGTCTGTCACAGGGCTTGAAATGCCGCATGATACCAGTACATTAAGCGCAGCAGATTTTGCTAAGACATGACACGATGTACATATGCCAAGCTTATTGGAGCCCGTATGGGAGGGAGGATGTTTGCTGTTGGCGTTTGCTGTTTGCAGGGTACAAACTTATTACGGCTATTGTTATGTCTAAATACATATGATATAATTGTACCATACGTCAAATTTTCACTAAAACCAATTGATTTTCCTACTTTGTTCCTTTATAAAAGTCGGTGGGCTTTCTTCCTGCGAAGAATTTATTCGTCCTCATTACAGCATTGAAGCTGAAGTGCATCTTATAAGTGGCATCTTCCTAAATGCTCTATCTTTTGCTGTCTCAATTTTTCTAAGTTTAGTTCGCACCTCCAGTTGTTGATCTTGTTAATTAAATTGGTGTTAAATGTAAAGAAGAGTTTATTGGAAATCAATGCATCACAAAGGAAAGCTCGGGAGAATGTGTTTAAGACGGATTCGAACTGAAAAGTAAAAATCAGTGGTATGTCCTCCGTTTCAGGTGAAGGCTCATTATAGAAAAGTTTTAGTGGAGTCATTATTTTTTAATTTCTATTTCCTTCAAGGATTTTAGATCAGCATAATTTCCATGAAGTTCAAGATTTAAAATCTTTAAACGAATAAGCATCAACCAAGTAGTCTGTCCCAGTAGAAGCAGAGGTATGGTTAGTCACTAGTTAAAGCCAGAAGACATCCGAACAATAACTCAAACGCGTGTGAACAGCGACAGCGTGAGATGCCGGTGTTTCATAGTAGTCAGGTTGATTGACATTCGAGAAAAGGGCATGTGTGTAATTGTAATTGGTTGAGTGTAGAGTCAGTCTTACCGTTGTACCATTATGACTTGAGATGACTTTTGCTGCATAACAATAGCTTAAAGGCGTAGTTGTAATGACACAATTTCGCTTCCTACAATATTGGCGTTGATAATTAGACTTTGATAGTATCTCTGATACAGACCTTACACTTTTCGTAAGACGCGACTATGACATGTTATATCATAATATTTCTTCAGTTTTTCCCGGAGAGTTCCAAGATGCCATTGGTGACAGATGATTTGGATGTAAAATATGGAGTAGTGAATCAAAATGATGTGGCTGACAAGAAGAAACGAAAAAAATCGAAAGGAAGGACACTGGAAATCGATTTCCTACTTCATTCGAATGGGCTAATTCAGTGGGTTTCTGTAGTTTTGATCTCTCTGGAGATTACGGAATTTTTTCTTTTCATGCAAGGAAAAATAAGCTTTAGTATGATCAAAAAAAGTGGTTGATATCTTTATAACCTCTGCGGATGAGGGTAGACTCACTTTTTTGAAGTAAGGTGCATTTCCTTATTTACAAACTCCCATGAATGTGGGCGACAATACTCTGAATTTTACTGTTTTAAATTCTTTGATCGAAAAGAAACATATTTGGCTGCTGACTTCACTTGTTTGAAAATCCGTTTTGCATTTTTCGTCTACATATCATGATAATTTTTCTAAGAAGCAACAAAATCACTGAAACCGATCCCTTTTATGAAGTAAAATCTGCGTGTTTCAGATCACATGAATCTAGCATTTGCTATGATGCTAATAATCAGAAATTTTTATCAGCTTATTCCTCTGACATTGCTGCAGTGGGAAATAATTGTTCAGATGATATAATTAGTCAACTTTTGCCTACTATCCGGGATGCTATGCAGTGAGCGTGATTTCTTTGTTCATTCAAGATTCTGACAGCAGTGTCAGTTGTAGTGCAATCATTAACTGGGTAGAAGGATGAAAAAAGAAGATAAGGATAATGGAAAGAAAATGTTCATAACATTTATAGAAAGGGATTTAAAAACTGAAAGCTGTAGGACAAAACAAAAGCAAGAAGTTACATGTCACAAAAGCTTTTTTGCATTTGAAATACCTGGATATCATGTAATAATAGAAGGGAAATGTGAAAATTATGAAAAATGAGGAAGAGTGAAGCTTTTAGTGCGTTAGGTATATGATTTTTATTCACCAAAACGGTATCACATTGTTTCTGCGGTGTAACTTAGCTGAGTCCATGAAATCAAGAAGAAAGAAAATTTGCGTAATCAGAATTTATACCAAAACAAATTGAACTCTGAGGACAAGAACTGACACTTCAGATTAATTCTTAAAACAGCAGTGACTCTGCAAATGACTTCGATATAAAACCAGGCATCAGAATCGTCCAGACATTTCAAGGAACATGTTGCATTTCAGAGAATTTTCATATAATTTTGGCAATCGTGCTTGTGAAATAGGGGAAGTCGTCAGTTTCTTGAACTTATCAAACATTTCACTGCAGTCTAAACAGATGCTTAGCTCCTTAAGTAATGCGCAGTTATATAGGCTTTTCGAAAAGTTGAACATATTTCATATATCATATGAAGGCTCAAGGATGATTCTTCAAATGGCAAGTTTAGTTTCACTCATGTTTTGATTGAATTTAGTTAATTTTTGCTAGGGAAGTGGGACCATAATGAAAAGCAGAGCTTCATCAGCAATTCAACAATAATTACAATGAATGTCTAGCAAAAGTTATTTTCAGATTGATGAGCAGTTTTACCTTACTAATTCTGATGCGACTTTGTCACCAAGTATCTCCTCTTTATCTAACACTAATAATAATGACCACTTATTGACATTAATGAAGGGTACTTTAAATAGTACTTCAGGCGCTTCTGTTGCTCAAACTAAATCTTCCTCTGCGATTACAGATGATTTTACAAAGTACTCTATTTTTCTTTATCGTTCAGTTCGTTGTGAAATTTAGCCATAGATATGAAAATATCCATGAAATTTAATATAGATATGAAAATATCCGTATTCAATTACTGTTATCAGATTACCGCAGCGATATTTAAATGGAACCGAAACAGTAGGGCCGGAACTTGATAGTGTAATTAATTCTCACCAAAAAGTTATTGGAGGTACGATGATCTACAAACGTTTATCTGCGGTAAATTCTTTTCATTATTCCAATTTTTATATAATCTCAAAGTGCTTCAATTGAATGTGATTAGATGGTCATGGTATTGAAATGAAGCGGATATAATATGATGATATGGTATAACGCTTTAGGTTAAGTTGGGAGTACAGAAGGAAAAATTTTCCGGTACGCAGTAGAAATTTAAAAGGAATATCATTTTTTTTATATCTGACTTGGTAGGTATCTAAACGTTCCGTCATCCCCATTTTTACACGCTGTCTCTAAAGTTACTATGGATTAGAGTTTCCCACTGAAAGCTTCAGATTTTATTTTTGGTTCATTTATTTATGTAAATTTAGGATGAGCTGCTTGTTCAACAGAACGGGGATAATTTTTATGATCAGAACACAGAATTAATGGATCGAAGGATGCTCTTGCAAGATGCAAGATTTCATTTGGAGTAAAACCGTTTCTAGATTTCATTTCTTCGTTTAACTGGTGTCATAATTTCAAAACACTAATTTGTCTTTTTTTTCTCATTCATATATATAGGGAGAGAATGTCGATATTGATTGTTGATTCAAGCATTAAAGCTTTTGCTATAATGTGTTGTCATTTTCAACTATAATATGGATCATAACTGTGAAAATAATTTTTGCTCGATTGAAATTTTCAGAAGGAGATTTATAGAACAGAAATTGAAAGATGTGGAAAAAAGATACGAAGAAAGATTATCTAATATCTCTTCAATGTTAAGAAAAGCTTATGTAAGTTATTATTTACTTTCAAATTCGTTGTTCCACTGAAATATTGATTCAATGAGCACACATCTATAATCCCTAAAATCTAACTTGTTAAGCAAATAAGCGCTATGTACTACAGCTGTAGTGCGTGAATGTTCTCTTGAATTTGGTATTGTATGAGTGTTATGGCTTGCATTTAAACGTTTTTCAGAAAGAAATATTAGATTTGCGATTGGGGAAAGCAAAAGCATTAGCAAATAAAAGAATGGGACAAGCTGAACTTGCTTTAAAGCATGCTAATGTAATACACAGCAGGTCAACTATTTTAGATTCTTACGAAGTTCATTTATTTCACTATTACATGATTTGTTTTGTGAAATGTGAATTGCCATTAAAATATTTTATTATTAGATGCTATTTTATTATTACAACGAACAAATGGAATGCAAGGAAAAATTATTGCTATATTAAGTTTAGGATTTAGTTATGGATTTCTGTAATTTTAGTTATTTTTACACATGTAGTTATATATTTTTGGAATTGATAATGCTCATTACAAGTTTGATTTGTCAAAATAGAATTCATTGACATAGATCTGATATCTTTCTGATTTTTCACAAGTCATTTTTTTTTTGTTTTTACTGTATTTTCACAAGTTAGAAGGCCCTATGATATTACAAATTCATAGAGCCTTCTAACTTGTGAAAATACAATAAATTGTAAATTGCAAATTTTGTATATTGTGTATTGCATATTGCAAATTTCAGCTTTATTTGAACTATCATTTTAGACGAAGCATTAAAATTTAAGGCATGACGTTTATTATGAAAGGCATGATATTTATCAGTTACATGCTGATCACTTTATGTTTTGTGCTTTTATTGTATTTTTTAGAATTGGAGATGAAACGGTTAAATCTGATATAAAACAAATGGTAAGGCAGTGGGAACAGATACTCAGGGATTACAAAGCTTGGCATGCTAATTTGGATGTTTGTTTTTTTGGATTCAAATATTGTCCAGTTTGATACAGTGCCTTGCATTCTTCACTGATGAACAGTGATGTAGTTTGAAGTAGTAGCTTCTTTTGTTTTTTAACACAAAACAATATTTTTTTTCTGAAATTGTGAAGTTTCCTTTTCTGTTGAAATGATTTATACGACCTTGATGACATATGTTTTATATCGATAACTAAACAAAAAGTAATAAAAATTACAGAGAATAGTAGATGGTCAAAAGGCTCAAGTGGATTCAAATTATCGCTTTGATGAGTTGGCCCTTCTTTCGGTTAGCTTTACATCATTTTTAATCTTATATCTTAGTTTAACTCATGTCATACTAAATGAAGCTTCTCTGATGTGAAAAATATTTCAGCCACCGGATAATATTCCTTGTGCTCCGCAGTTACCTCCTAATGCTTTGAAATATTTTCAACAACTTGAATTCGAGTGCAGTTCGGGTGATCCGTCGTCGGAACTTCTTGTATGCTACCAAATTTTTATTCAGAGGATTTTTTTATATAGCTATCTCAGACGTTTGAGGTAATTGGAAAGTGCGAATATTGAAAAAGCAGAGAAAATTTTTGGTATTCTATTGGAATTTGGCAAGTCATGTTCTTTCTTCATAATATGATCAGTATTATTAATAATTATTTAGCGAGTAATTGGTCCTCCGGTTGGCTTTGAGAAAGAAGCCTTAGCAGGTAGTCGATTTGGTGCAATTGGACAACCCGCTCCTCCACTACAAAGAAAGATATTCACGGAATCACAAATAAATAAATTGGTTTGCACTTTTTTTCTTGTCTTTACTTGTCCTATATTAAGATTTTTTTATCTCACTTTTATCTCACTTGGATTATGTTTCATTTTTATTATTTTTTGTCACCATTTATAGGTTGAGAAGACGTTGGAGCATTTCCAGGATACTTATGGAAGTACTTCAAATTTGAATCCGTATGTTTTAAGTTATTTAGAATTTATTTTTTAATTCATTTATAATTTTTATGTTTTTTTCTGAAATATTGTTCCAGAGAAGAAATTAGAAATGTACTAAACGAGCTCGAACGACGCCCTTTATTGCTTACATCGGATGTAACTTTTTCTTCTGTTCTTTCTCATGTAAGTTCTTCATTTTTTCATCCTATTTGAATTTTTTCCTTTCTGATAGAAAAAAGACAGACAAATGCGGTATACGATGCATCGTAACACAAAATTAAGAAAAATTTTTAAATGACACTTGAAAATTCGAAATTATATTAAATTACCAGCAAATTAATCATTATTCAAAGTAAAATTATTATATATCACCATTTGTGTTTGTGTTTAAAGCACTGTGAGAGACAGAGGAGTTGCCAAATGTGATGTCCTGAACGCAAGAAAATCCTTGTAGGACGTAGTGAGTAGGACTTGTTATAAACTCTTAGCTTTAATGAACAGTTGTAGGTGATAAAGCGATTTATGGAAGTAAATGGTGCTAGTGGTGAAAAAAATAGCAGCCAACCGGGCACACCGTGCTGGACATCGTTATCGCCAGAGCAATCTGTAACCTTTTCATCTCCTTTCACTAAAATCGAGATAGGGGAATAGTTATTATATTAATTTAGCTCATGTTACTTTAACTAACATTTTTCATAAATTTAATATAGCATGGTCAGTCTGTCATTAATTCGTTTTTAGAATTAAAATTTAAGGATTGTCACGATCTCTGGCAAAAATGTATTTTCCATTTTCTATTTATTCGAAGCGAAAATTTTTTAGGCACCATTCATCACTTTGTCATATCATTCATACTTTAAGGTAATTTATAGTGTACGAGATGATGCCTCCCACCAAACATTGCTTTTGCTTCGGCAATTTTTATAATTATCTAGAGCTCTAACTTGACTACCATATTTCCATTTTAAATGGCAACACCACTTCTGTATCTTCTTTATGGATAACATAAAATTTTATTCACAAGTTGATATTTCCGTCCAGCGTAATAGTTTTTATCTTTCTTCCTGAGTTTATTTCTTATGCTTTTATTGGCCCTGTTTTGAAGATAGCTAATGGTTAGGGTATTGACGTTCGATGTATCATCTCGAAGCTATATGCATCTTGATGTATATTGGTTGTTTTGTTTCGTGACGACATCAAACGGAAAAACTTGACATCAAACATACGTGAGCTATCACGGTCTTTCTTTTGAGTTTAGTGTGAGAGAAGGCAATGCCCAAAAGAGCAATGATTCTTATCATTATTATAAAGAATTTCATTATTTTTTATGAGGAATTTCACTATTGTCATCACCTAGTTGAAATTATACCATCACTAGAAACTTTTAGAAAATACTTTGTCAGATGCTTAGTAGATTTGCCTTTTCTGCTCTGATGAAGTACATGGCAAATGTAGAAGTAGGAGAGTGGAAGATGCTTTAAATTGTGATGTATTGGTTTATCACTATTTAAAAATTATTATGACAAAGTTCATTGCTCTACTTGAGATAAAACGGAAAAAATTTTTTAAAAATGTATGTTTTAATGAAAAAATGAATGGATACTTTCACTTTTTTTGTTTTCTATGATAGAAAGTTGCTTTACCTGGAAATTTTAAAATTTTCGAGTTTCATGCTCTCGAGAATTTTTGATTCGAATTGTTCAAGCACTTTCACGTCGTTATGCAGCACTGTTCCTGTTCGTATTTGAAAAGCCATAAAAATTTACTTTTTATTGATAGTTGAAGTGTCATTGTACATACCATATTTCATACGTTACCCTTTGTATTTCATACATCACTCTTTTTTTCTTATAATGTTAGGATCTAAAATAGGTACAATTGAAATGTGTGTTACAGACTATTCGCTTGGAAAATCAAGACTGTAAAATTTGCTTACAATCACTGGCACTTGGTGATAAATTAGTACAGTGCCCTTCTTGTATCGATTCCTATCATTATGAGGTGATTTTACTTCCCTCTTTTTAAATTCAGTTTCAACATATATAAAAATTCAGGCAGTTCATTTTGCCGAACATACTAGGACCTTAAGCCATGATGAAGTGCAATCTTTGGTATTTCTACATATGCTAGGGACTCATTTTGGTTGAATAATGTCCTCTCAAGATAAGAAGGATGAGAAAATTTCATGGGTCTGATTTTTCTCATGCGTGCCATTTCCATGAATATCAATTTATAAGTTTATTAGTGTTCTATGAAGTTTATGTCTTTGCGAGCTTTGTTAAGTATTAAAGGAAATTGTTTCGATGTCCTGTATATCTCTGGCTTCGCTAATAATTAAACGTATTTGGCATCAAACATCTCTGGGCTACATCGAGAACAGAGTAGTGCATGGATTTGCATCAGGACAATTACCAAAGACTACTTGTGTATCCATTGCAGTGTGGAATTAAGTGGCTCAAACAAGACAGTACATGCCCACATTGCCATCGATTGGAGAGCAATTTGGACGATTTTTCATCCTTGCCGAAGGCTGCTCCCTAAATTATAAAACTAAATAATCTGTTATTTTCATATTACATTCCTCGTTTACCAACTTTCAAAATAATATATTTGACCGTGCTTAGTATATGTCAGTCCAGTCTTTCCCTTTCATTGATTCAATGGTATTTTATTCCAAGAAAAGTTTAACCTACCTGCTCATCTCGTTACTACGATACTATAAGTACGATACTATCGGCAGCTATCGCATCCGAACCATCATACTAAGTCAACTGCTGTATGTTATCACGTTAAGTTTATGAAAAACATACTGTGAAAGCTGAAAATCCATCTCAAATAAAAATGTGCTGAAAATGCGTTGCGCCCGTTTGCGGCTTTAATATCGCTCTTTTAGTTTAGCTCACTAATTAATACAATTCGCATTCGCCTGACATGGATTTCGCAGTCATAAATTTGGAATTAAGACGTTGTGTGCAGTAAGAATCTTATATCATGGTGTTACTTTTTTAATCTGTTTAGAATTTCTAATTTAAAATTGCGATTTTTTAAATCTTAAGTACTGAAAATTCCAGTAAAAATCGCTTCCTTCTACATTGATTTTCATCTACATGAATTTGTGGAATTATTTCTTATTGCACTTTTTAATGGCGGTTCTAAGAGAATTAAAAACATTATACATTCATAGCAACAAGGCAAATCTTCTTAAATTTGCAATCTTTTTAGTGTAACTTCAGAAACATCTAGCTTTAATTAGGATTTATCAAAATGTAGCAAGAACCAGTTCGGAAGGAAATTGAATGTATCATTTGATGTAGAAGTTTGAAATATTACACATCGTTTGGAAGGGTCAAATTCTAAAACATAGTATATAAGATCTGGAGAAACTTCCAACAATTCTTTTAAACGATTTAGTACTGCAAGAAGAAAGTTGAAGGTAACATTTGCGGACCACTGATGAGCTTTTTTTGCGAGCTGTGGCACTTTGAGCCACTCAGTGTGAGTCACAATGCCTGTAACAAGTTTTGCAACTATATCGGGTCGAAGTGAAAATATGAGGAATTCTCATCTACTATACCATTAAAATACTATGTTAAAATTCAATATAAATTGTCGACGTACCATTGTTATCTCTAAAGCCGACAACTATATTTTGTATGCCGATCAGAAAGGATTGCACCCACCACTTCATTGCTTTATGTCTCCAAAAATTATTTGCTAATTCCTTACACTGCGTCTTCAGTTCCACATATTCGCCTTCTGTTCAGAAATCCGTCACAAAATCAAAGAGTTAAATCAGCTTAGACAGAATTAGATAACAACAATAAAATCTTACATTTCATACTAGTTTTAGCGGTTTTTTTTACAATTAATAGCTGCCTACCCGTCTAAGTGGTACAGCACAATTGTCATAATTTATAAAACAAAGCTATGAACCGCAGCACTATGTTTCGAAATATATCAGACTTCTATTAAGTAGCTTTTGATTCTATTCATTTGCCTTCCTACTACGTATTCTGAGGACTTCGAAATCATAGAGGAAAACAAGCTACCGGCATCAATGCAGTCGGTCTCACCAGAATACAGAATACGGAAACCGTTCTTTCGTCCTCCCAAGCGTGCTTTAACAATAACATCAAATTCCTCTAAATTCGTCACGGGTTCATTTATGTTTGGTTCACTCTGGAAAATTCTAAATTGTAATATTTAGAGACTATTTAATTCAAATATTCTTAAAGTCAACTTATAAACTTCAAGAAATTAAAGAAAAAGGATCACCGATAAAGAGTCACTTGTCACGTACTGTTCATACTTAAATCCCCAGTATGTCATCAACTTGTCGCGATCAGACATTGACTTTAATTGTAGGATTTTTTCATTCGTCGGGAACTCACAGATGAAATTTACAGATTTGTACCGAACAGCAGCTATTCGCCAACCATCTCGACATTCATATGGTGAACATGCAATCCGCGTCAGAGTACCACGCCAACAAATAAAATCGGCTCTATGGCAAACCTTAAAATGATGTAAATCTAATTCTTAAATTTTTCAAAAAAAGAAAAACAAATGAAATAAATGGCAAATACTGTTGAGAGGAAATTAATTTATCATGATCAAGTAATACTTCAACTGCCACATTTCTTTACCAATCGAGATTTCGTTCCTAACACTGCAAATTAATTCGAAATAGCAATTATCTTAATTTACTCAAACTATATTCATAGTGAAACTCAAAGCTTTAGATATTAATAATGAACAGTTCGTTACTTATAGTATCCTATAAATACAATAATGATTCTGTGGATAGTTTTTCTCTTTTCTACCTTTCTCAAAATTAATAAGATAATAAAACGAGAGTAAAGCAATAACAAAAAGTACCTTTCCCAGAGAAGATCCAGATTCACTATGTATAAGTATCCATTTCAATAGCATGTCTAATTTTTCATTATGCAAAACATCTTTGCTTTGAAATTGGCGATAACCAATATTTAAGTCAAAATTACATCGTTTCCCAATAATTTTCTCATGAAGATATTTTGCCCGGCACCTACCCGGCAATACATTACGCTGTTTGGTAACACACATTTCTCCGACCACCGACGGTTTATCGAATGCTGGAAATGCACCCTCATAGAGCGATGGATCTGTCTTCAACAGTACCGAAGGCATCCTGAAAATGTTATTGATAATTTTTCTACTCACAAATGATGCCAGACATATGTCTGTCCGTGTGTGTACGTGTCTGTCTGTGTTGTGCGTGTATCTGTATATGCCTGTGGGCTTTGTATGTGTCTGTGCGCGTGCGTGCGTCTGCATACATGTAAACGGAAAATGCGGTAACCTAACTTCTCATGAAATTAAATGAGACCAAAATTGAAAGCGGAATACCAGCTTAGATTTAACGGTAGAGAGCGTGAGATCAGTATGCTCACATTACGCTCAGACATGGTCGTTATTAAGTGTGAATGAGGGGAGAGGACATTCTGAATTATTGCGAGTTAAAGGTTGTTCTTGATCTATTGGTTGTATGTTAATTGCAGACTTTTGCAGTTACGGTGAAAGAAAATGATCGCTGGAGATGACACTCTCAACGACTCTGAGGATATTGCTTCCTTGAAGGTAATTTGGTTTTCAGAGTGTCTAATCCAGTATATTAATATATAAATACTAAATACTTTATTAATATAAATACTTCCACCGTTCCTCTGTTTAAAGAGCAGCAAAACACAATGCAGAGAATCTGCTGTCTATTTCTGATCTTGCTAAAATTATAGAGGTGGATCTTAACTTTAAGTTAATTATGTCGAATTTTTACTTTTAAGTACAGACGCATAAAGCATTCGAGAATTCTTCTGATTGAATAATACTAATAGAGAATTCAACAATTCAATATTTTTCTTTCGAATTCGATAATGATATTTTGTTTGAAGCTCTCATTCATATCTGTACTTTCCTTGCATATATCATCCTTGTCAGATTCCTTGGAAGATACTTAGTTATTCAGGATACGGACGGTATGACGGCAGTCGATTTGCAGCTGGACGACGATCTTCCCCAGTCCAGTGTGCCGGCCAAGCTTTCGTTTACTGATGATCCAGACATAAAGCCGTGCGCGCCTCTATCATATTATTCGGAATCTCAGATTGAAATTGTCATCAAACAGTTCGAGAAGAAAGGAGAAGGGATGGGCGCTTACATTGTCTATAAAGTTGTGACAACAGTAAGTACGGATTGAAGTTTAGATCTCTTGTTTAGAATTAAATGTTAACAGGCTCGAAATATTCTTCGTCTTTAATTTAGCCAACAATGTTTGTTATTTGCAGACGCAGAACATGCAAGGCTACGGAGATCGGGAATACGTTGTCTGGAGGCGATTCAGTGATTTTCTTGGCCTTCATGAAAAATTAGTTGACAAATACTTCTACAAAGGTTATTTAGTACCGGCAGCACCTGAGAAAAGTATCGCTGCTCTTACACGAACAAAAATGAATGCATCTATAGACGATAACACTAACAAGTTAGTTGATTTTGCAATAAAATGCATAAAATATGGGGCGAAAATCTTAAATCTTGCTTTTTCAGTGAATTTGCTGAACGTAGAGCTAGAAGTCTTCAGAGATTCTGCAGGCGCATAGCACGCCACCCAAAATTGGTATTCGATTGTGATTTCCGCGATTTTTTAACAGTGACTGCTTCATTACCTAAGGCTAATTCAACTGTGGCCCTAAGTGGTGCTGGAGTTAAGCGGATGTTCAAAACCGTTGGTGACGTTTTTTCAAAAATGGCCTTTCATATGGACGAAAATGACCGTTGGTTTGAAGCTGCACAACAGCAAGTGAGTTTCTGTTATTACATTTTTAAGGAAAGATTCGGATTGTTTTGAATCTTTTGCTTTGTTTTTTCTCTTGTTTATTTGGCTCTCTTTTTCTTATTCTTCATTCCTTTACAATCTTACTATCATATTTAAACTAGCACTTTAGATGGAAGATATGGAACAGAACTTGAGCAAGCTGCTTCGAGCAGTTGACTTGTTGAGTTCATACCGACGTGAACTAATTTCTGGAACAGATTCATTTTCGAAAGCGCTTTCAATGCTTTCTTCATGCGAAGAAAATACAAGTCTTGCACGGTGTTTATCGCATTTGACCGAAACATACGAGAATATTGATCAGTTGCATGGCATGCAGTCAGATAAAGATGGTGCACTGCTCGCTGAAGGAATCAGTGAACAACTACAAGTCATCTATACGTTAAAAGTACGTTGTTCAAGGTCTAGACAACTAGGACTTGTCTCTAGTTTTAAATTAAAACTGAAAAATAAAACTTTTATCGGACCCAACACTTAAGCGCAAAAATGATTTATTTCGCCTAAAGCTGTCTTTCCATTTCTATTTTTTCAGTCCTTAGTACTCATCTCTTTTTGACTATTGTACGCACGTAGTATCTCCGGAAATCTAGTCATTCTCTGGCACTTGCTTCCCTAAATGTCTGCATTATTTCATGTCCATCGCTTTTGCAAATGGTCATTTGTTGCATATTCTTTTTACTGAAACCTCCTAACTTGCTTGTCATTGTGAGATTTTCAGGAACTTTTTTTTGAGCGTGTTAAAATTTGGCAGAATTGGCAAGGTGCGCAACAAAATCTTACAAGAAAACGGGAAATGAAGGCTCGTCATGAACTTTCTGGCCGAACCGATAAGACCAATCAAACCGTAGAAGAGCTCAGTAGCGTATGTTTTTTTCGTTCATGACAGCCATTTCCTCGAATGTCGCTGTTTTTGAGGTTCTTATAGTCTTGCATTTAAAGGCACATAGTAGAGTGCATAATTAGGTCGACTCAAAAATTCAGATGTGATTGGTTTCGTGAGGGTCCCGTAAAAGTTTGTCCATGCCATATTCGAAGTGAGAACTGGAGTGCATATTGAAACATCTCGAAACAGTGAACATTCAGATAACACTAATTATACCTCTTAAGCTTTTTGTAACCTTTATCACTTTATTATCAAGTCCAGGCGGAGAAAGCAGTGGATGAAGTGGAGAAAGAATTTTCTGAAGTAAGCAAAATTATTCGCACAGAATATGAAACGTTTTTGGTGGAGCGCAAAAATGACATAAACGCTATGCTTACGCAATACCTTCAAGAACTCCTTGAAACGCAAAAACAGCTTCTCAGATGCTGGGAAACATTTGCCCCAGAGACACAGTCTATCGAAACGACCTAATCCTTTGGGAAATATAGATCCTATCGGAGTGTGATGTCTTCATGCTTGTATATTGAACTGTGTATTCTTCGTTACAAATAAAGCATGAACCCCGAGATAGTTCAATTTCAATGAAATCATCTCCAAAAATCATTTTTTCGGTGCATCACGTGCTGAATCTAAAAGACTACCAGCAAATAGAGGAATTTAATTTCAGTTACACACTGATTTGAAATAAAGTGGAGGGTGGTTCTGATTGCTTTATGGATGGGGAATTTTCGAACGATTGTAATGAGTAACGGAAATTTTCAGTACATGTTTGGCGAATTAAGTGGGAAGTTATATATATATATATATGCTTACGTTAACGTTGGGACAAGGAGCAGATAACTGAAGTGTATGTCATATAACAAAAAAGTAATTCAATATCGAAGTATTCCATTCGAATTTCGATCACATTCACTTCCTCCTATTAAAGTTTGTGTTGGAACTCATTTATTAATTCTTTATAAAATAAATGAAATCCTAATCAGTATGATTGAGCAAGAATTTTTAAAACACAGACAAGTAAGATGTCACGACCTCAGTGCATTAATACATGCGAAACAAAAAATGAAAGATATAACGAAAGATTAGCAGAGCTAGTACCTTCCTGGGAAATCACAAATTCATCACTGGAATTCAACGAAAATACAAAAGAAGGTTTCTTACCAGTAACAATGTCTTTCAATAATTGATTTTAATAAATATTAAAAAAATTTTTTGTAACTCGAATAAAGAACAAAGAAGAGCCTTATGAGTTATACATATAATTCGAAAACATCAGAACTCAGTTTGTGTGATTATTGGAAAAGCATGAGCTTCAGTATTAAACACCCATTTACTCAAAGGCATGATACTATCGTTGGAGAAGGTGAGGTATAAATACTTGAATGTTTCTGCAAATAAAAAGCTCTGCTGCACATCATCGTGTACTACTTCTGAACTGTATACATTTTTTATGCCGGAATATCTGAAAAAATCCAAAACAGTGGACTTTGCCAAATTGACTATTCATTAAAAAATTTTTGAACACTCTAGAAAGCAAGCATGCAGTAAAAATTGACAGGGTGATTTTGAATATACAACAAACTGCATAGTAATAAGGAAATAATATGGTGAAGGGCCACCTTTTTTAAGCTATCGTTTGTTTCCTCAATGCTTTTACGACCGCCGCAAAAGGTCGAGCGTCCCACAGAGGAACACAAAGAAATAAAGAAAGAATGGAAAACTTTCCTGCTAAAACATATGTAACAATGTTAGTAAGTTTTTGGATTTGGCTGTTGATGGTATCAATCAGAAACTCACCCTCCAGCTGTTCGACAGTACTTTTCAATATTTTTGGCAGCCATCCAACACCATTCCCTATATTTATTTTTTCGCGTTGTACGCCATAGATAAAACCACCCTTCAATCACCTAAAGCTGAATCAATTAATAAGATGATTTTTTTGTTAAATATTTTTCCTAAATATACATTTTAATCAGATTAGAAAATTGGAAAAAAATAATTCTAACTTCAGGTCGAAGAATATAGTATTTCTCATTATCCCTCATCGCCATCACTTCCACTTCATCTGTGAATCGAAACGACTCAGGGCCGATACCGGTGGCTGTAAATTAATTATATTTGGCAGTTGGAATCAAGCTACTTTCCGTGTGATTCAAGTTTCAAAACAGTTTGTCTCAAACATAATAGGAAAACAGAAACATTACCAGTTCTAATGTATGACTCATGACATGTATTGGCAATTTCTTCAGCAAGCTTTAACGTATCGTTGCGTCTCTTCACATCATTTTCATTTATTGCTTCGAGAGCGAGCAAACCAACAATAAAACATGCCAAATGATCCATTTTATGTACTTCACGTTTTCCCTTTAACTCTGAAGCATGATTTTTTTCGAAAGATGGAATGTTCCATAATATTAGGTGAAGAACAAAAACAATGAAAACTGCAAATAGCTTTTGAACAAAAAGAAAATCACTAACCAATAAAATATGCGAGATGATTTTGCTTTGAATAACGTAACAAATATTTTTTGATTGCTGCTAATGCTGCATCATACATTTCTTTGTAAACTGTATCATTTTTACCTGATCTAAGCCACGATTTCAGAAGATATTCATAAAAACTATCACCCAGTGCACCAACTGATACATGCTCTGAACAAAGACTAGTTGAAATTCTGAATTATTGTAGCATATGAAACATGTTATGAGAATGAATCAGATGAAATGCAATTGAGTTGTCATTTCTTTCATGAGGTGGGTGTATCTATGTAGTTACATGCAATCATTAGGAATGATAAATTACATTACATGAACGGCTATCTTGAAAAGAAACAACTACTTCGAAAGTAATCTGATCGCAGAACAAACTTACTAGGACCCCATTTCCCAGATTTTGGATGCAAATAATTTGGATAAAGACCATCTTCCGTCCTTACAGAAAGTATCACTTCTCGTATGCGTGCAACCTGCAAATCGAAATCAAAAAAAGCGAAATGTAACAAAAAGAAAGTGCAACTGGACAAAGGATCAGTAAACCCGATTTAATTAAATGATTCACTAATTTTGCAGGAAACATTAAAAAAAATCTCGAATTGCAAAATGTCTAACTGGTCAAACATGTCCTCAACAATCTTTTTCATAAAACAATGCAAATATTACATACATCAGTAGCTGCGTCAATGCAACGTACACATACTCAGTACTGTTTCTAGAATTCCAAATCATGACTCCTATCCCAACATATATATATATATTATCAAACAGTCAGTTTATATTAGCAAAATAGCAGTATTTAAAAACAAACCTTATTAGAGTAAACGGAATTTTGAGTGAGATGGGACAAATAATCTAATTCCAGCTGCAAAGAACCAAATTCCGACAATACTGAAAAACCGCCGTTAGCCCAACCCCAATTATGTGACTGACCCGAAACAGGATTAACAAGTCCGTGAGGTATACCAGTTGGTGTCTCAAAAGCTGGTAACAATATATCTGCGACATTAGTTGCCTTTTGTATATACATCTGTAAAAAATATATGAATTCACTGTCTCGATAATCTTCAAATTACATCACATGGGCAAAAGGGTTGTTAACACTATCTACGAAGTGAGAAAATATATATTTCTTAAATGAATTTTTAAAGAAAACATTCGCACAAATGACTAGATCAGTGAATAAAATGAAATAGTTACCTTATCTCCAGTTAACGCATAAGCAGCCAACAAACCCCCAACGAAACGGATATTTGTCTCAAAGACAGATATATCAGCAATCTGAAAATAAAAAGGAATTTAAAATAAATAATTACAAAAATAAATAAAATATATGATTAAATCCTTCACTTCAATTTGATACAACACGAGAACAACAACTTGCTTTACGAAGGTCCCATTTTTAATAATACCTTTTTCCATCATTTTTTAAAATGCATGATTTTTTATAGCGAAGATTGAGATTCTTTGACAGCAATATTAATGCATAAATATCATCATAATCATAAGTATCATAAAATTCAGTGCAATTTGACTTTGTAACAACTATGACAGTGAATTAATCTCAAAAAGACTCACTAGTCCAACAAGTTCTGAGAAACGTCCTATTATTTCTGTTCTTGAATTTTTAGTGTTATTTCATAAAAAAACGCACTAAGTCAGTAGAAAAGCTCAATCCCCAAGTTTGCTTTTCCTATTGCCAGTCGTTTTAACCTATTTTGGGGAAATGTTCTTGAAAGACTAGGAATCCTTTCTCGAAATGTTTATTCGCTTTAGCCACGACACACTTCCTTGAAACATCACTTAAAGAAAAGAAATGATTTAAAGTTTATTTAGAAATTAAGCACCTTTATTTCTTGTCTCAGGTTCTCTATGAATCGAATGCTACGCTTCTTAATTACAAATATCTCACCTGCGTCATGGGATTTATTCAAAAAAACTTACCGAAACCTTCAGATCTAAAAAGTTTTCCACCCAGTCCCGGCCTTCCTTATACTCTTCTCTTAGCCCCATAATATATAAGGTATCGAGCGCATCCACAATGGTCGCACCCAGTTTTCCACTGCCAAATATTGAGGCACTGTGCTCAGATCGTGATAAAGGTTTTAATTCGTTGAAACCCCATGCATATTTGCGATAATTGTCCCAAGCAAATTTAGTCATCTGTAATAGGAAATGCTAAATAATGAGAAGTTAAACCATAATTTATAACTTACTGAAAAATGATACAGTAATCAACGGATAAACCGTAACTTGCTTAATTCTGACTATTTATTTCACTTTATTTTTCCTATAGAGCTAGTATCGTCTGGCTCCATATGGTAGCTTAAAATTTCGGTTCTAAAATTCGATGCATGCTAGATGACAACACTCACTGAAAAACATTAATGAAGGAATGTTTTTCGTATTAGTGCAAATAATTCAAATAAACAGATGAAAAAAAACTTCATTAATCAGTTATTTCATTAATCAATTACCAACATCACCTTCCAGCCATAAATTATGGCTGAAAAGTGATGTTGTTCGCCCTGTTATTCTTACTAATAAAGAATAATTTTAGAGAACTAATAAATGAAAATTTTGTTATATAACAATGTTTGACTTCACTAACTTATGTAAATTTTGCCAAAAAATAAGTTTTCACAAATCTAATGTAAGAATTAAAGCAGTGAAAAATCTTAAAATAACCCGGAGCACGAAAAAAGTCAACGAGGTAAGCTTATTAATAATCCTACTACAGATGAATTCATCTGTAACATGTTTGTTGCGTTACAAGGCTCTTCCATTAAGTTCTTGTACAGCGTACCCAGCATACAAATGCATTATGATGAATGAATGCTCAGAGAATTCTCGTTATTCATTCATTATAAGCTCTATTTAATTTTTTGGCTTTCCAAAAAGAAAAAATTTGCAATATATTGCATTTTTTTGCTTCTAGTCCGTTTGCGATAATTTCGAGTAATTGTATCAGAATCTTGTAAACTGTGAAATTTATACATTAATTATGAATTGACAGCGCTCATCAGAGCTGATGTTAGATCCATCTTCCACCTTTGCTTTTTCTCCAACGAATTGGAGTTTTCCTAATTCAAATTCGTGCTGTCGGACCTGAGCCAAGAAACGACTTCTGTCACTTCTGAATAATCGTCCAGACCTGAAAAAACTGAGGTATTCTTTGGCCTTCAAAAATAAGAGGACTTCTAGAGCTGTGAGATTGACAAGTATTGAGCTACCAGGCCAAGCACGATAATCACTCGACCATCAGCAAGGAAGTCGAATTCACTTGCAATCATCATTTATTTTGAGCTCCGCTTCGAATATTTGCGTTTGAGTTTATCTTCTGATTTATTAGATTAATATACGGCGTGCTATCATTAAGCCTTGTTAAAGTTTCGCACTCCTAACATACTCCCATTTCATGCACCACTAAGTTAACTTCCACTTCATGCACGACTAAGTCGTGCATGAAGTGGAAGTTAAGCCGATTTCGTAAAAGAAAATACTATAAACCGGACCGTAACAGGGACAGAATTTTCGTAATTAAGTTAAAGGATAAGAACATATCAATGACCTGAAGAAGCTGTCGTCACTAGACGGCAAGTAGTAGAGTGAAAAAAAGAATGAGAAAAAAACGATTGCAGCGATAAGGGCTGATTTTCTCCAATAACGGACGACCATACTCCATCAGTCCTGAAAAATTTTCTCAAGACAAAGGAATTTTATTGAAGCAATAACCAAAAACTTTTTCTCTGCGTAAACGTTTTCTTCCACTGACCGTGCGAAAAGTTAAATGGTAGAAATAAAACAGAAGCACGAGCTTCTTCACTTTTTCACCATTAATATTCAGTGCAATTATATATTAACAGTGGGCAGTTGTCACCGTTATTGTCTATTTCTTTCATATTGCAGAACATAAACAGTTAAAAGTGCATCCAATTAGTTATGGTACGAGTACATTGCGCATGTATCTCATTTTTGCTGCACACTAGAGAAACTTGGAAACGTCTTCATGTTACCACCGCTTAAGTGATATCAAAAGTAATAAACAGATAACATCTGTGTAAAATAATCTTTGAATCGTTAATACTGAATAATATAATAAATTGGCTTTCATGCTCGTTTTTTTATAGATAGTGGTAACTTTGAAATGGCTTTGAAATGTTCTTTATCTGAGATTATTTTCTATAAATGTCACATAAATAAGTTATGCTCTAACTCCGCTCCGTTTCTATCTAAAGGAATGTTGAACGATGGTACAATTTAGATATGAAGAACAAAATAAGCTATCTGTATTAGCTGTCCATCCATTCATAGCCTATGTTATTTAGTCAGAAGTGGACATATGAAATAGTTGACTATTCGTTATAGACAATGAAATCTCACCTGAAAGATGACGTTACGTATGTTAACTGTTGCAATTAGCTCCACGTTTACTTCACTTTCTCAATTGGTCTGAATATTATGCTACCGAAATGAATACTATATGGAACTGACCAATTTCTGACCTCTTCATATTTAAGCTAAAGTACTCGTCATGACAGTCTGAAACATACATGGCCCTTGCTAACAAGCGTCCACTATCTCTTATCGAAAAGGAGCTAGTTCAATGGTAAATAATGAATGATCCGTTAAAGGCATCATGGTCTCTGCATATGGGACATGGCCGCGTTAACATATTATGCGAATGAGGGAGGGTTCGTTCACGTCCAGGAAATGAGTTGCTGATGTGTTTTTTGAAATGGGTTTTTTAGTATTTTCATCGGCGAGGTGCAGCTTAGGGTCAGAGTTCTTAGCCGTTATTAGCTCTCGATAGTTATATTTGCAAATGCTATCTAATAGGATATGTATCCTGTTAGAATGACCTGACAGTGTGTCTGCCATGATGACCTAATATTGTACTTAGATGATTGTCGTAATGACTCGGCATTATGCGTTTTTTCTAATACCATGTCTCCATTTATAATCAAGACATTGCGTTTTGTCGATTTTTCTGAACTATCAATTGATTTATTTGGTACTTTTATTTGATAGACGCTGTTAAACCCATGGTGTTCTTGAAGTGGCTGTGTATTTCGCGATAAATAAATAATTTGAAATTACTTAGATATTTAGTTCAAAAAAAGAAGTAAGTAATGTATGTATCACCAGCAGCACCGGTCTTAATCAGAATGCTTTAAATAAGTCATTGTATTAGTTTTGTTCGGGAGATGAATCATAAAACGTTTATAAGAAATGGAATTTGCGAAGTTTTTACAAAATTCTACAAAAATCTATCCAGAGGAATGACTCCATATGAACAATTATATACAATCATATCCTACTACATTTATCACACTATATCACAGTAAGGGAGAGAAGGCAGCAGGTCGCGTATTCGATACCTTGCTCTCAGTATATGACGCACATCGTTTTTCTGCAAGACCCTAATTTTTTACCCAAGATGTGATACATTTTAACAATCCTTCGTTCTTAATTTCATAGCATCCAAGCATTTCCCTCATAAATAAACTGAAATAAATATTAAAATATGCTTGTTCCTCATATTCGCTTAGTAACATGTCGCATAAGCCACTGCAATTTTTAATCAGACTCATGCTGTAGTGATTTGTCAGGATATGTAAGTTTTCTACCTGATTAGTAATTTGTTCCAGAAAGGGTATTAGTTTCAATAATTCCTGATCGTCCTGTTGGAAAAACCAACTTTCGATAGGTATACCGTTATCGATTTGATATGCAAATGACTGCAAGGAATTGTCAATGATTATTGTTTTTGACAGATCCCTACCCAAAATGGTCAAATCTTTGATATAATTCCCATATACGAACACACAGTGCTCTCGGAAGAGTCGATGACGTATTAATCGTTTCCCAGGATCGAGTAGATTCTGTAAAAATATTAGGGATAACGTAAACTTATAATTTAGGTGTAGTCATAAAGTTTCACAACTTAAAATGGCTCATATTTGATTTAAAACATTCCTTATTTGTATGATTCTTTTTGTAGTGAGTAGTCCATTTTGCGCTTATCATTAAGTAAAGTGAATACTGAGAAATTCCTTCACCTCTACCAATCTTATTCCAATCACCGAATATTTATTATGCAAATCACCAATACAATGTCAGTCCTGGAGATATTTTCCTTTTTTTCTATTTGATGATATAAAGTTTCACAGAAGCATTTGTATTTGATGAATAAAGTGTAACTGTAGGATACAAACCTTTCATAGGCTTCAAAATACCTACGGTTTTATAGCTCTTTTGACCTCTAACAAAAAAAACTTAAAACTCTGAAAAAACGTTATCCATTGTTTCAGAACCTCAAATAGCTTACCAAAAGTTTGTCAGCATAAACGCGTTTACTTGCTGTGAATAAGATGATTTCAAATGAGCGCGACAGTCGTTCCAAAAATTCTTGCAAATGTGGCCGTACACGGACATAAACCTTCAATATAGCATATATGGATCAGAATTTAGAAATGTTATGAATTCACAAGTTTATATATAACATTTTTTTGAGGACGTACATGGAAGCTTCCTCTCAAAAATTCATATTTTAACAAAAGAATCCAATGTCACTATTTGTTATTAGTATCTGTTATTATTAATAATCATTTTGATTTGTTGCAGTTAACACTCGTAGCGTAGTGCTTTTCTAATTCTAATATGTGCATATTAATGGTCCAAATGGAGTAATAAGACTAAATAGCCCTTTCCGTGAATAATATCAATAGTGAATATTTTAATGTTCGGAGCTTGCAGAATAGTATTGCAGTGGTAATCTCATAAGGAAATAGTTCCATAAGTGTTACGCCTGAATATATATTATCCTGTAGTGATTTAGCTCACTGTTATACTTTGCATTTGCTGAATGAAAAAAGTACCTATTGTAAAATATTACAAAGTTCACTTTAAAATATTACAAAATATAAAGTTCATATTCATGTTTTTCGTACTGCATAGCGATCAACAAATACAAGTATTTTAATGCATTCTTCTTTTATCAAGAAATAAATGAGGTTTTTTTTTTTCAATATTTTTGTAATATTTTAGATGAACTTCATAGCTGAGCCCAACTCTATTATACTTTATAGTTGAAGAGTGACAGAAAATTTAAAAAGTATTTCCTCGGAATGTTTAGATTTGTATGGCCGATCTAGTGAACAATAATGAAAATAGTTTTTTTTACTCACTTGGTAGGTATTTTCCTGAAAATTCACCGGAAATGTTAAGGAAGCATCGGGTAATTCGGTTAAACTGCAATGTACCAGTGTCTCGTCCTGCAAACATTATTTTCATAAGTTGGACATTGTTTACTCGTTGCTTACAAATTTCTTGTTGCCATTTCGTTATCTTGAGAAACTTTGATATCAGAGAATCGCAATGTTAAAATTAGCTTTACTTAGACGTTATCTAAATTTGTGAAATTTTAAATTATATATTAACGAAGTTACAGCAACGAAATTCGCTGGGCAGTAAAGTTTACAGCGAAACTGACCAAATCGAGGACTAGGGAAAATTCTGGTGTTGAGCGGGTCCGAAGTGGCAACGCTGGACATCGATAACGCATCTCATCACTAAGCGGCGGTAGGTGTCGTAACAAAAATATTCTGAATTATATTACTTTTACTGTCGAGATTGGTCCCAAAAATAAATGCAAATTCAGCTTGACTTGAACTTTTTTCCCCAGTCATAGAAAATGAGGCCTTTTCCATAAGATTTGTTCATAAGCTGAGAACTTTTAACTGACTTAATATCGAAACCAAAAGAAATATAGCTTCGTGATGTGTGGTATTTAATATTCCATTTCCATTGTGGTCGTATTTAAAAATTATTTTTTTCAAGAATTTGATTCATGTTTGTCCATGAATGTTATGAAATAGACAACAGACGACTGCATATTGTATATATATATCACCATCTAAGTGTGAAATAGGGTGACAGTTAAAGGTAAAAAATAAGTAGAAAGAAACAGCAAGTTCAATTAGTCTTAGTAAACAAGATATAAAGATCATCGGAGAACCCCATCTGTATCTCCCACATGTTTTAACCAGTTGGATTACCTGGACAAATAGCGATGATGGTAAAAATTATAGTAAGAACTTACGAATCGGCATCAATCACCGGATAAAAATGCCGAAATGCCTCAGTTTCGGGAGCGCTGCAAATGATTGGTGTAACAGCAGCCTCATCCTCCTGTTGCTGTTCGCTGGTATTGATGGTGGAATAATTTCGGTGCAGCCCCTCCGAGGAGGAAATTCTCCTCTTCCGTCCTTCTTTCAAATTCAGCAAAGCTCCTATGTTAGCTATCTGAAATCATGGTCTACTGTCATCGTTGACATCACTGACAATCATGAATATAGCAGTGATGATACGATATCATGATGAGTTATGCAGAGACGACAGCACCACATAACGTATCATGTCTTATCCTACCGTATTTTCCGCATAAATTGAGGGAGGAATACATCATCGCAAGGAACGACAAACAAGCAAGCTTCTAACATTCGCAGCAACGCAATACTATTGCAAATTCGAAAGGGTATACTAGGGAGAAGAGTTGCAGTTAGCCAGCTCCTGCAACCCCAAGCAGGCAGCTGCAGTCATCCTATAAACTAGTCTCCATCACCTACCAATCGATCAATGCATATATATACCATGCTCTATTGCTGACTTCACTAACCACAAAATGTTGCTGATCGATTCATTTATCGATCGATCGATTGACATGAGACAACATGACTGGATGCACCTGATGGCAACCAGCACAGCTGCACTTTCATACACATCTCTTATGTTTACCGCATATATGCATATAGATATTTTTGCTTGTCAACCTGCATGCTTACTTGCCTGCATGTTTGGCAGCTGGCAATATCACTCTGGTCAGCATTCCTTCATCTCACTTCATACTTTGTCATCTTGTCATTCTGTCAGTGTCACTCTTCAATTGATATGTTCTTTTACCGTCTATATTAATACGCTATTCCTTCCAGAAGGGAGCTGGTAAGGAATGAATGCTTATATTTCTTGGATAATTTATTGATAACTGCTGGGACATTAATGTTATTAATTTCTAACCACCAGTAAACAACTTTAGCACCATTAGATATCAGTAGTGCTAGAGATCGACATTATACATTCCGTTTGATATATTTACTTCCAAGAGGTCGTAATGTTGCTCCTCCACTTCTCGAAAGGCACCTTTTTAAAACTAAAGCAAGAGAACTGTATTATTAGATCGATTGTCAATTTTTTGCACTTTTTTGTTAGATAGCTGCTTGAAGATGGTGAAAAGAAGAAAAAGACCCGAATATGCATCCGACGAATCTTCGAGCAATATTAAACGCGTCAATGGTATTGAATCAGAACTGCATCGAGATGATCTCGAGAACTCAATTCCTAAAAATAGTAAGCGATAAGAATTCCAAGGAGTTTTAATGCTCTTTAAATTTTCGAACATTTAGCAATTTTTGCCAAAAACTCTCACATCAAATCGTCTGATTTAAATTTTAAAGATGTTTCGGAGATCTTATATGGCCGAGAAAAGGAAGTAGCTTTGTTAGAAAAGCTTCTTCGTGAAGGTATAATCAGTCAATGTCCTGCATCAATTTTTGTATCCGGGCCACCAGGCACTGGTAAAACTTTGGCTATCAAAACAGTATTGCAGAACATGTTGTCACAATACAGGCAAGTCATGCCATAGTTTTGATGTAATCATTTTGGATATTTTTCTTGATCAGTAGTGACATGTCTGTTTTGGTGTTTACCTAGCTTTCATCAGCACTGGCTGCTGTGTGGAGAGTTATATAAATGCTAAAATCTACTTCGTTTTTCATTATATTGTAATATTAATTATGGAATTAATAATTTATGAGTTCCCCAATTTTAAAATTTACTAAAAGTTCTCTAAGACACCGTAAACTTTTCAGTGTTCATTCTACATATATTAACTGTGCTTCGGAAAATACTAAACGGGATATATTAACCGCAGTGTTGGACGATTGTAATAAATCCAGCAAAAGGCTTTCCGCGAAGAAATTGTTTATGGAATTTCACAAAGTGCTTACGAAAATGAACAAGCATACGTAAGTAATTTATAGTTTTGCAGAATTTCTTGTCTTGAGCTTACGTATTTTATGATTTTTAAAATCAAAATTCGTTGTTTCTATTATTGAAACTATTTCGATACTAATAAAGAATATTGATTCCCAGTATATCCCAGCATTAAATGCCAAATTATTCATTTTGTTTAGTTTTCAGTATTATCGTACTCGATGAAATAGATTACATAAGACCGAAAGACCGTGATTTTATTTGTTCGATGTTTCATTGGCCTGTCCTTTACGAGAATATTTCACTTATTGGTAAGTGTCTCAGCAACAATCTTTCTCTGAACTGATGGATATAGATAGTCAGCTCCTCACTCCATTGTTCTTGTTTCTTTGAAATTGTAGCATTAGCAGTGCGTAAGATAGCTCTCTATGGAATAAAATATCTTAACACAAAAGGCGTATTTTCTTGTTTGTTAAATTCGTCTATCAGATAATTTCATTTATTTTTACAAAATTCATTACTACCTCTTTTAATCTTAACTATTATTAGTTGGAACGAAACTTATTTTAGGTATTACTAACACATTAGATATGATGGAGTTGCTGAAACATAAATTGAAGTCTGTACCAGAATTGATCGTTTTTGCTCCATACACTGAAGCTCAATTACGACTTGTATTGTCAAAGAAACTGGTAAATGTTTCATAATAAATATAACAGGATAGGTGAACTATCCATTGCTATACACTAACGCACATTTCTTAACGTCCTGCTCGGGTAAGATGTTAAGAAATATTTCACTACTCATGCGTTATTGCTTGATTTGAAACGGAGTTATCTTCCAATGCAACAATGAGACAATGTATCCTTTGACATTTTTTAATGTGCTGTATTTTTTTATAATGAGGTTGACAAAGAAAATAAAATACTTTTTATTTGAAAATTTTTCATTCTTTTTGCATTTAAAGGTCATTTAATTTTAGAAGACTAATAGCGATGAAAATGCAATCGAACTTTGTGCTCGAAAAGTAGCTGCGATAACAGGAGATGCGCGGAAAGCATTACAAGTTGCGCGAGGGTATTTTTTCTTCAGTAAATTTTTTCGAAATTATCAGCGCTTTTTGATTACTGCTTGACTTATTTTAGTGTTCTATGCGACACGCTGTCTTTCACTGATCTCTTTTTACAATTTTAGTTCTCTGTCGCCAGATTTAAATGCAAAAACTTGTTGTCAAAATGTCTTTGGAACGCTAAGTAGTGTTTATGGTTCTCCGTTGCTGCAGGCAAAAATACCGCTGCAGCAGAAGATACTTCTGGCAACGATGGTTCGTCTTGCTGGCGAGGATAACTCCTCCACTATTATTGAGAAAGGTCTGTGCAATTTTGAGCTTCGTTTTCTAGTATAGAAATATTAAATTAAACCTGTCAAGAAATATTAAATTGGGATTTAAACGAAATACTGGAATGTATATGGATTTGAATAACCACATTTGTGTAAAATATCCTGGTGTTACTTTAGGGCAGTAAGAAAATATTAAATTGGTTAACGTAACTCTTATTGAGATTTACATACATTCCTAAAATCGTTTGGTTCCGGTGAATTATTGTTGTTGACTGAAAAATGCTTACTGAAAATCAACGTTTCCGATTCTTTTATTTGGGTTAGTTTTCTCTACGAACGATCGCCGTCTTATATTCTTCATATACTGTTTTTCCAAAAATGTTCTTCTAATCGATGAACACAATTTGGGCAGAATCTCTTATCTTTTTCTTCATAATTGTAATGACGTCATTAAGCTTAGATTAATTTGGTGAATGTTTCTATTCATGAAGTTTTAATTTCGCGATAATTGAATGGATATTGCATATCCCATTAAATGACTGTTTTCAAAGTATACTGAAAATTTTTTCCTCTTTAAAGGTTGCCTGCTGTCGACTTATGAAAAAGTCTGTGAGCGTTTATTGCTACCAGCGCTTGAAATCGATGAAATACACGAAGCGTTATCATTACTTGAGTCACAGTCGATTTTGAAACTAAAATCTTCTTCATACCAATTGCTTGTTGACAAAGCAGCAGCTGGGAAAATGATCGCTGATTCTTCATTGGTTTCGCAGGTTAACACAATCTGTCTAGATGAGAAGTGGTAGTGTTTCTGCGGTGAGATCTTTTAAATAAGAAGTAATAATATGATTTAGAATCTTTTGATCTCTTTTCATGTTTATTCCGTTACTGAAATAAGCTTGAACATGCGATCACATAACTTGATCTTTCGTAATTTATCGAAATCTATATTATGTGGTTGCTTAGATTTTGAATCAGCGAATTTTCATTTGAATGGGCTTCATCACTTCTGGTCCGATTAAAAAAGATTTTTTGCGATCTCTTTTTGTGCATGCAATTATTACTGTTATGTATTTCGTGTTATACTTTATCTGCTGTTTTGAATTGTCAAATTCTTTTTATGAATAAATTGTTTCAAATATGTTTCAAGTGAAGTATTATGTAGTCAGCTGTACTTTCTACTCACATTTTTTTATCGGAAGAAACGCCCGAAAGGTTTTTGACATCACTTCTTTTCAACCTTGTTCGGAAGAGCGACCGCTTATGTGTGTCAGTCCAGATGTCTTCGGAGCATTAATTATAGTAATTTTCAGGATGCGACCATTGTCGAATGAAGAAACAGAAATTGTTTTTAGAAAGTTAGCGCATTATATTGGCGATCATGTGAGGTCACTGATTGAACGAGGAGACGCCGCTTACTGTTTCAGGTTACACAAGGTGGCGCTTTAAATTAACAAAATTGAAACTTTCTATTATTATATAATATAGAAAACTTTGAAGGATCGAGTGTACTATTGCACCGATAAGCTGATGCGGAAAGCAGCTTGTATATCGCGAGAGCCATTGCTCAGCTTTGGTACATGTCTTGGCAAGTTCACGAAGACGAAGAAATTTAGAATGCATATCACTGCACTCGATTATATAGCACCTTATGCCAAAGTATATCTTTAAAAACTAAATTGCAATTGAAGATCAAAGTCGTGAAAAATATCAGAATTGGCATATGCCGAATAGTTGTTTATTTTGAAAGTTAGACGAGTCCCAATGTAATTTCGGGACATTTATTTCTTTTCTCTGATTTTAAGAGTACCTTATTTAATAGATCTTTTAGATCTCAAGCAAGTATTTTCAAGGAACTTGTGGTACTTGTATTTTATGAGTTTCAGTGTAAAATATGGGTGAAACCGAGTGCAGAACAGCAATTTTTGTACGGTAATAATGTACTGAAGTCGGGAATGAATCGAATGACAGAAGGTTCTGGATCGCACCAAGGAGTTGTTGTGTATAATATGAACGATTTACCACTTGGATTTGGAGTTACAGCAAAGGTACAATGAATTTTCTTTAAGTTTTTTTTTCGAAGTAGAAGCAAAGTTTTCGTATAACATGATTTGCCAAATTTATTAAATATGCATATTTGACTTGCGATAAACGACTTGAGAAGTCACAGTAAGCGTCTTGCAATCTTGCATGCGTCTGATAGAGTCTTCTCTAGTTTGTATTTCAAATTATGATTTTTAAAAAACTTAAACTTGGATTACATTTCATCCTAACAAACATTTGGAAGGAAATCAAAATTGAAATTTGGCCGTGAGATAATTCCATTATAAATAATGTTTTTTGAAAGGATGTTCATTTAGAGTACTGCGGAATGTAAACGCGCTAATCTAACAGCTATTGTTGTATTACATCAAGCGGATCTCGGAGAGTATATTCGTAATGAAGCTATGTTGACTTAATATATTTCCATTATAATGATATTTGTCTTGTGTTCGTTTTTTTTTAATTTTGGAAATCTATAAATCTGGAGAAATTGAGAAAAATTCGTTGAAATTTCACTTTTTATCATTTTGGAAATTCATAAAGTCGGAAGAGTGAAAAAGATGTTTGCTATGAGAATATGAAATACGCGAAGTGCAGACAAAAAATTAGACAAAAACATATACTGGAATTTGAATTCTTGAAAATTAGACCCCTTCGAAAATCAAACTTCGGAATAAAATTTCGCTAAATTTGTGCTGGCATCTTTGGTTATACCCAGAAGTTTTTCGGAAAGGGCTGTTGCTCGGTGTTGTTTTGGAAGTGAAGCGTAAAAACCTGCGAGTGTTGCGAAGGATGGGAAGCGATCAACAATAAGTGATGCTTTCCGCACGCTAATTTGTGGACATACGACAAGTTGCCGCAAGAAAACATCTTTGACGCTACGGCACTGGGTTTTTTTCGATGTCTTTTGGAATTTCTCAAAGCTCATCCCTGAGAGCTGAAAACAGAAAAAGTGGAGTAAACTCGCTTTCCTGAAAAGTTTTATCGATCTCTCCATGTTTTTGTCAGCTACAAACTGTTTTATAAAGAACAAGCTAACGATATTCGATGAATGGTGCTAACCTCTTGGACAGTTACTTTTCTGATTAAACGTTCCGCAATTTTAGACAAGACGAGTGATGTATGCTTCACATCGCTAGTATGATAAACCAAGAATCTGCAATTCGCCCTTAAATGATACACATGGCGCTGCGAAAACGAAGTCAATTGTAAGGAAGTACCGATTTTCTATGTGAGTAGTAACGAGTGCCTGTTCAAGAGCAGGCTCGGAAACCGTGGATCCTTCCAAGATATAAACTATGTTAGGAATGCCAACTGATATCAAGCGTCGCTTCTGCTCTTCGTATCTGGAATTACAAACGACTTAATGATAATCAAAGGAATGTAATTTTTCTCTCAAAGTATCCTCATTTTCAGGAAATGAACGAAAGACTCATAACCTTCTTTGCACGATACTAGACCGTAGATCGTCAAGTGTCTTACGTTCAACGATGGTATCAAGCACCATCTCTGTGCCGTCACACATACGCATTATCCATAAGTAATCACCAACAGATAACGAACGCATCTCGTAAAAAATCCCCTACAAATGAATAATCTTTGTAGCACATTTCTAGCGTTCAACTTCGTAATTACGGGAGTTTGGGCCGAAATTTTTCACCGAGTATTTGGGTGGAAATGCACAACGGTGTATTTTATTCAGCGAAAAATTTAAAGCTAAAGACATGGATGATCATATGGCACCTAACGATGATCATACCGATAGTTCTAGGAAAGTAAATCAAATTTAAATTCAGTTTTCATGGATATTAGAAGTTTATGTAGTCAGCAAATTTTCACGACCAATTCTGGAGTTTTACCACTGGCCTTTTTCTGGAACAAGTTGCACATTTGCTGGAATTTTCTCGTATTGGCACTTTCTCGATTGTCAATAATCAATATTATCTGAAAAAACGAATCGTAGTTAACAAATACAACTCAGTCCTCTGTAACTTTAAAAATAGTGTATAGATTAAGAAAATTGAAATGTGGGATCATACTTGAGCAGTACTAAATGCAGAAGGATGGTAGATAATGCTATCATATTCCTGTGATGAAGTGCAAACTTGTTCCGATTTATCACCATCGGTGACCAGATTAATCTGTCCAGTGTTGTCAGCTACGTAATCTATCATTTTAATATTCAGCGCACCAGGTCTTCGAATGACTTTTACTTCTCTCCTCGATAATTGTAATGGTTGAACTGTCCTAACAAAGCGTTTATGGTTACGACTCGGCATCACATTCTCAACATCTGAACACTGAGTCAAATATTTAACATTCCTTGATTTGATAAGATTAACACTATCCGCATGCACTGTTTCTTCAGTTTGAGGCAGCCCAGATTTCTTTTCTAGAAAATTTGAACGATTGAGGAATTGCAGGAATTCCCCTTTTTTCATCTGATCGATCTGTTTTAAACTTGGCATAGCTAAATTTTGTGAGCAAAATACATTCCACGCTTCTTCAAGCTTTCGAGCTATTTGATCACCAATACCTGGAACTTGAATCAAATTGTATGAGTGAAGATCAGTGGTATGAGTATTTAGCAAAAGTAGAATATGTGAGAGCAGTATGCACCATCGCGTCAATAAGTAATCAAAGGATTGATCAATTTTTAATAATAATTTTATCTTCTTTATTTTTAAAACAACTTATTTTTATGGGGCTGTGATTTACATTACGATCAAGGACGTGCACCGTTACTATTGCAGTTGTATGTTTGTGGCTGCTCTTTCAATGCGTGCCTTCTCAACCAGGTACTGTAATCAAAGACATGATTTCTGCAGAGAAGAATCAATGAATTACCTCGAATATTTTTGAGATCTGTAAATGTAGCAATATGCAAAGGATATGCTTTCAAATTGATTAATGCTCGACATAAAACAGAACGGAAATTTCGATCATCCACACTCTCTTTCCAGTCCAGTAACAATCCTACATAAAATCTGTTTCGTGGGAAAACACGACGTATTTTTACTCGGTTCATAAGTCCCTTCGTTATAGATGAGAGCGCCTGAAATTTATCGGATGTGGTACCAAATCGATCGCGCGCAAAATTCATTTAACTTGGGAATCTTTCAGCAATATCCTCCCTCCTCTCAAGAGAGTCAATATATAGATTACTGCACACAAGTAAACCCTGGCTTTGAATAGGACGATCATTTCAAAACTATGTATCTGAAGTAACTCATGTTCAAAGTGCTTATCACGTGGTCCCTTTGCCGAGCAAAAAAAAATACCATCAACTGTTGATGTCGCAAAAGTAAGTTAAAGAAAACTAAAAACTATGGACGGATGAGACCCAGTAAAGATTTATTTTTCTATATAAATGAGTCGAAGAAAAATCAACATTTATTTAATAAAATAAATCCAACAATGAAGAAAAATGCAAGATCATTGTATTACCTCGTCATTGTACAGGACACAAAGAACAACAGACGATGAACGAATGAAACAATGACAAGCAGCACTGAAAATTCGAATATTTCACCTAAGTTGCATTTATTATTGCGTGCATATATGGAAATTTAACCTCAACAAAATGAGGAAGCACTAAAACTCAATGAATTTTCTGAATGGAGTAGAAATGGAGCCATGAAAATCATGAAATTCTTCCCCCACAAGTGCTCTTTTTAGTTTTGCTCTCCTTTAGTTTTTTGCTGCTATGTCCCCCTCAATAGCAAATTATTTTATAAAAATGTTATGCGATGCAATGAAATAATTTGAATGATTTGTCTTTTAGTAACTTACCCCAGCATGTAACCGTATCCCTATAACAAATAAGTATCGCATGATAAATTGAAGTAATCATAATATAATAACATGCTGAAGCAGTTCTTAGAAGATTCTGAAAGTTTACTATCGATCTTCAAAGACCAAGACGAATACAAAATCGGAAAGAAAAAAACGATTTGCACGTCAGGCAGTATGGACGAAAAAATGCCAGAAAACAGTATAACAAACAGGAAATGGTTAAGAAATGAAACAAAAATGTGAACCAACTGACAGAGGTATGATTGACTACCACACCGGGCTTTACAGCTCCAACATATATACATGCACTCAGAGAGGCAAAATATTTTGCACGCAAATAGCAAAGTTAAAAACCCTACAGCTAATAAACAAGAGAGAATCTGATGTTTTAGTTATTTAGAAAGTACGAACAGATACTGCCGAACTGAATTTCAAGAAGTCTGTGAAAACTATCCTTTTTTTCAGGAAATTATGAAATTAACATAAAAGATGGCACAGTGGCTTCGGCATAAACAAATTCAAAACTCATTCTTAATATAATCCAATGATCAATTCTATATAACACATTTCAAGTATTATCAGTATGAGTTATGAACTTTATTTTTTCGTGAGTACTGGCCATCACCAAGCCGTGCCAAATATTCCGCCACGAACTTCCGTGCTTTATCTCGTACTGATTCTGTGACTTTAAGCTCTGTTTCACCGACTCGTTTCAATTCTTTCTCTAATATCGTGTGCGTCAACTGCAAAATAATTAGTCCGAAAGTACTAGTATATTCATTCTCATAAGCACATCAATATGAACAAAAAACTACTCAGCAAATCATACGGTTTGCACTAGCCACTTCATTAAGGAGAAAGCATGAAGTTAATTTAAGCTTTAAAAAATTAACAAAGCATTGCTGAAGTCTAAGCAGAATTAAACACGTGTGAAATAACGGTGCTGCTTTCTTTTCATATGCGAACATTTCTATATAAATGATCATATTTCTTCTATGTGTATATTATTAGAGCAAAATAATTAAGTACATATGCCCTAGGCAAGTTTCGATAGAAGATTTAATTCTACAACTTGATAATTTTGCCAAAAAACTCAAGCTAGTCTTACTTTCCGTAAGACATATTTGTAATCATCAGCTGATGCAAATTTCAGCTTTCGAATTGGCTCTAACATGCCGCCAACATATTTCACTATCTCAACTTTGAATGTCGCACGCGTATCAATACGATCAGTTGTAGTGTCAGCCGAAGCATTTCCACCTTCAAATTCATCGGGCAAAGTCCAGACGGATTCCCTAAAAAGATTATATATAATAAATAGATTATATAAAGGCAAAATTCATTGTTTTTCGAAATTCGAGAGCCTTGACTTCTACATACTCTACTTTTCATTCCTATATTGATCATTGATAGGCATAAAAAGCCCAAATAAATATAACACAGAAAACGTGAAATACAATCACTGTCCATCAAATGTCTATCGACATCGCTCAAGGATTCAGTATAGTCTTAGCAGCAAAGGTCAAAAACATTTAAACTTGGTAATCTAAAACGTTTTGATAGCAAAGGTTAAAAATAACCTTGGTAACAAATAGAACTGTAGATGTCATTAACATATATGATTAATAGTTTTAAAGTAATGCCACTACACCTGGTTTCTTTATTGTAATAATAAACAGTGCCCTCCTCCGTCGTAGCCTGTATCCACAAAGATTGCTTAGTTTGCGAAGGTGGAGGAGGTGGTGGCACATCACTCACGTAATTTGATTCCTGTGCAGCCCTTTTTTGTGCCTCCTGCAAACGTTTTCTGATTTCTGCTCGTTTTACCTTGAGCGCTACCAAATGCTGAAATAGTTCTATTGATTGATAGTTTTATTCCACTCATTTGAAAGTTTGGCTCAGCTGAAGGAAAACTGGAGACTAGCACAACTTTAAAAAAGCCAACTTTCTCAAGCATTTCGATATCTTCGTCTGTCGGGTTTTCAATATCGATCGGACCAATTGTTAGCATGTTTGGATTTTCTTCCGGTGTTTTGGGTAGTTTTGGTGGTGGTGGAGAGGGCGCGTCTAATATATTAGTCATTTCTGCCGTGCTCTGTAACAATTGAACTGATTATACAAAATTAAGAGTTCAAAAACAAAATCATTCACGAAATTTAAAGATTTTGTTTTGATCATTATCACATTTAAAGCAAATTGCAATGAGCGTACCGCTGTTGACACCAGATTAATATAGATTACCTGCGGAGTTAGTAGCATTCCCATCATAGGATACTGTTGTTGTTGATAATAGTCAATGAACTGTTGGTAAGCAGCGGAGGATGGATCATATTTTGCATATACGGTGTTCCAGTCGAAAAATTCAGGAAAAGGATGCTCATTGTATGAAAAATTTATTGAATCTGGTAAACCAGCAGCAAATAATGCTTCAGGAAGAAGCTTTGGCGGTGGAGGAGTGTAGAAGTCACAATCTGTGGCATACAATTCGTACATTGAACATGGATTTCTTTCACCAACAATATCAAACCGTGAACGACGCTTCCTCGGTCTGTTTTCACTTTCATCATCTTCATTAATGCGCGACGAGTCGGTCACAGTTATTGGTGACTGCTTGAAATCCTCGTTTTCGAGATGCGTCAAGTCTTTGACGAAAATTGGTAAATCAGCTAAAACATACCAAAAATCCTGCTAAAAAGCTCTGCCTGTAATACTAATTAACTCAATTGAGCGTAAATTTTCAAACCATATGAAGTGATACATGCTTTGAAATGCTGAAGTAACTTATAGATTTTTGTGATGGCTAATAATAAATGTAAAGTACAATAAAATATCAAATACATGAACATGTCAAGTTTTACTAGGATTCAAAAAAAGATTACGTTTGGAGAAACGACGCCGGTCAAAACATCGCTTTTTGGGCGGTGGTCCAAATCCATTTAATCTCCACAGTGTACTGCCATCATCTTTCTTGTCTACTATAACTCGTTTGCTTTTTTCATCCTCGTCAGTCTTCTAAATTGGAAGAAAAATATATGCAATTGCGTATATTTAAGAACACAGAAATATGCATACTCAAACATAGCCCGACAAAAACAATAAATTTCAAAGAAAAGGGAAAAAACAAACTTACTCGCACATAACGACTGATATCATGTTGAGCAGGAACAGATCCTGTGCGTTCTCGACGTGGGATTCGATATTCTTCACGCAAATTCCTCCACTTAAACACATACATGTTACGGGAATATACAATTTGGAAATAAATCCAAAAGAGGATGATATACATATATACAAAGCACCGAAATATTTGATATGATCAACCTTTTCCATTAATTTCGCAGCTTTTGAAACCATTTCGTAGTGCAAACTTTCTACTGCAGGATCTGGATCTCTTGACAGTGTTAAAGGTGGACACTTGGAGGTGGAAGGTATATCACAACAGAGTGCATCTACTAATCTCCTTACGACATCTTTCACAACTTCATCTACCGGACCTCTCTGCAAAATGAATGGTTCTTCTAAGAATGTTAATTAAATGTGTAGAGCCTATATGAAAGAAAGAGAAATATCAGAGAAAAAACAGAAGAAAAAATAAACTAAAGACTCACTTTGTTAGCAATTTTTTCCACAGTTGAAGATAAATGACTATCGATAACTTGATTCTTATTCACAATAGGCATAACGTCCAGCAAATCAAGTGATTTGATTTGCAACTGCAGAACAGATTGTTCATCATCAATCGGGTAATCGGTAGCTAAGAATACGTATAAAAGCCTGAGACCTGCAAACATCATGCCTTAGTTATGTTTTATGATTGTGTTCCAATTTTTGGATAAAAAACATGAAACAACAAAACCTTATGAGCACAGCTTAACAATGCAAAAAACAGAGCTTAATTCAAAGTATGATTAGCAATACGAACCACTTTCCTGAATAAAAAGCCGTAGCACGTCAGGATGTGCAAATCGGATACATTGTATTAAAGAGGAACGCTGTGGTGCCTGTTCTACTTGTACCATTAATCTGACGAGATCACGAACTTGAGCACGGTTTCGAGGAGGTCCACGAGACAAAGCATTCACTATTGCCTAAAACATGCCACTGTAATATTCAAAATACAAAAAAAAAAAAACAAATTTATTGAAAAAAGAAAATATGATTTAATAAAATCTGCTACAAAAACACCTTATTGCAGCGTTGAGCTGATGGTTGCCTTTTCCTCTTTTTGGAAATGCGTGAACTTTTTTCCTTTTTCTCTGATTTCAACTTGCGCTTGGCCAATGGAATTTCATCATCTGTTTCACTTTCTTCAACTTCGGCTTCATCACTGATTTTGTCCTCTTCTCCTTCTTCGCCCTCACTATCAGCACCTATTCGGCCTCTGCAATTTGCAGCGCCACAGAAACATCGTTGTGCTTTCCGCCTAAATTCAATAGACTTTCTAATAATGTAATTCACATTTCAATTTTTTGCAAACTAAGAAAATGTTTGAATTCCTATATTCGTCAAATTGTTTGCTTACTTAGGATTCATTTCATTATGACCGTTTCCTTGCAGAACTGCACTTGCAGTGAAGCAAGAAATTTTCTTATTATGCATAGACGTGAAACGGTCTCGCACACTAACTTGGAACAGTTCCCATAAGATTATAACATGGAACATGAAATAACAAATTACCCATAACGCTCAAGTTGGTAGTCGAAAACGATTTCTTCTCCCAAGGCAATTGGCTTGATCACGAAGAAACCCACTCTCAACTGGCGATCAACTGTCCACTGCAATCATTTTTTTTAAGAATAAATTTTCATCAAATAATCTATCAAAAACCATCTAAAAATCACTCATCAGAATCCTAGTGTCTGTTTAACACATCCGTCTTAACACATAACACATCTGTTTAAGACAACCATAAAAATGAATTCATAAAACTGTAGAGAAAAAGCCTGTTAGAGAATTTTTGGCTCAAATTTCAAACATCATAGTAATTAACACAAGTTGTTTCTTCCACACGTACTACAAAAGTTTCACTCTTATTTCTTTTTCATGAAGAGAGGCGAAAACTTATGTTAGTTGCCACAGGGTTGGAAAGTAAAAAACTTTGGTGGGATCAAAGTAGTGCATGATAAAAAACAAATGAAAATTCTTATTGGATTTATGAAGGCGTGATATGATCTAAATTGACGGTGCAAAATATCGTATTAAAAGATAAAATGGATTTTTCGAATAAGAGGAAGAGGTGATTTTACAAAAAATTCTAACATATAATGAAAATATCTTATACCTAACTAAACTACCTATGACTAACCTATAGCTACTCATTTCAAAGTCATCTTGATAAATTACAGTTGTCTCGATACTCTTGTGCATTTTCAGCATATTATTTCGATCATCTTTTCGCAGAATCCATAGCAAGCGCATTTCAGGAAAACTCACCAACTTTGGCATTGCACTTCGGTACTCGACAACTGTAATTTAAAAAGGCAATTCACAATTTTCTAATACTACGAGAATTTCTCCAACAAATATTTCAGAGCAAAAAAGGCATTCAAATTGGAATCTTATGACCTCACAAAAAACAAATTTTCAGTCTCCTTGAAGCCAACAATTCTTTTAATAAAAAAGAAGTGGGAGCTAAAAAAATAAATTGAATCGATCGCAATGCAAACCATTACAAAGAAACAACACGTACCTTCTGACTTTCACAATTGGGATCACAAGAATGATTTATGAATCGTGAAACATTCCCTTTCGCAGTTGCATCTATCACAGCACCGTTCTTTAGCGCCATAAGATAGTGATGCACATGTCTCGGGTCTTTACCATACCTGGAAACCCAGAAAGTCTTTCTCTGGATTCGGGAAGTAGCTATTAGCTACATATCCTCTTTTTTCCAATGGTCATATTTCGAAAACAAATAACCTTCTTCCACGACGTATCATTTCCTCAGCATCAATAACTTCACCAACGTATTCAATAATGAAACGGCCACTGAAATTTTCAGAAACTAAGTGGGTATGACGAAAAAAAAAAGGCACCATTTTACCTGGAAACTGCAACTAGACAGAATCATATGTGTTTTTAACTCCCATCAGGTAAGGAGTACTGCTGACATGACAAAAACAATGCTTGATAAAATAATTTGATAAAACATACGGCTCAAGTGGTTCCGCAGCTCTCAATCCCCAACCTTTCACACCTGCATTGAATACTTCCACTTTCGCATATTGTTTCTGAAAATATCAAGCTCGAGTTTATTTTACTTTAAACTTTCATCCTGGACCAAAAAATTCAGTCAACAAAGAACTTGGTATGCTGTATGACTAACATTATGAAACCGCCTATTAGCGCACCCTACTCCACTTGGACACCGTGATCCACATTCTGTGTACAGCTCTCTATTAATGCAACCGGAACTGCAACCACGGCCTTCCGCTATTTCCGCCGACGTCGGTTCACAGAAACAACGAACAACCTGTGGTAAATAAGTGAATGTGTCTCCTTCGTGATCTTTCCATTGTTCAAAAAAGAAAAAGCAAAGTCTAACTTTCAAATATATGAATTAGTGTATGGAGAGAACATTGGATATATCGCTGTCCAAGCAAATTTCACAGCAACCTTGGCTAAAACTGAAGGAATTGCTACCTACCTTAGCCTCTTTAATTAGGCTTTCATCACAAAGTACAATATTTTCGTCCAAATGTTCGTAGTGTGCAGGTTGACTGGTTGGCTTCAGCTGCACTTGTACTGATGATATATGAAGTTCCCTTTCATTCTCAGTCAAAGTCAGTGCAGCTTCCGGTAGTAATGATTCCTCGTTTGCCAAACCTGTTGAATCAGTGGGTATATTTACTGTATCAACGTTTTCTAGGATTTGTTTTCGTCCTTCAGCAGTTCGTAGATGGCCATGATCCAATGAAGGAAGTGTTTTGGGAGTAGAATTATAGGAACACATAGAAATCGATGTTGCTGATGAAACAGAGGATACTGAAGATTCTTGTTCACCTTCTCCATTTGTTTCACTTTTGTAAGCATCCGTCTTCCATTGCTGCTGAAGAAAAGATACTGATTCCGATGGTAGTTTTGCTTCTTTTAACTGAAGCTCCTGCGGAAAATGCATTGTAAACCATGATGTGACTGTTCCTTGCACATTGGCTTCTGCAGTTATCGCAGTTTCATTACCCATTAAAGATATCGAATTCGTTTCCAAGTCGTTATTATACTGAAACTTTGGACAGAGTAATACGCTTTCTGAAACACTACTGCAGTTTGATCCCAGACTTTTGCTTGACGTTGACTGCTCTTCACTTGCTTTCTGCGCCTTTTTCTTTACACATTGATTTTCCAAAAACTGCATTTCATGTATTACATAATCTGGTTGATCCTGTTCGATTGGTGAAGCAGTACTACTTTGCAACTGCATATTCGATTTCGGCTTTGATGGGAGGACTATTTCTCTAAGTTCTGCAGAATGCTGAGTTAAAAACTTGGTGCGTAACGAATTTTTGCCTGTATCAGAATCTGAACTTTCAGCAACAGCTCTTACATCCAGTGAATTCTCCGCATATCTCAGCATTGATTTTGTCTGTTCTTCAGCATATAATTTCGGCAATTCGCGTGACTCAACCTCCGGTTCCCAAATCTTCACATCTCCAGCATTAAGTTCTTTTGGTGTTTTCGTGAATTTCCACTTAATTATTACTTTTCCCTTGTCCAGCATAGCTTCGGAGGCAAAGTTATCCTCTGTAGCCCGAGATAAAAGTGTACAACTAGCATTATCACTTAGTTCAGATGGCTCAGGCGGCAAAGCTATGTCACAAGGATCACATGGAAGTGCTATTTTATCTATCGATATGTCAACACAATTATTACTTTGGCTAGTACAATCTTCTATTATCATACTGGCACTCTTCAATACATCTGCATCATTTATAGAAATCTTTTCCCTTTCATTTTCACTAGTCGTTTTGTTATAAGCTCGATTGCGCGCCTCATCCAAACCAATAGTACATTTTTTTCCAACGGTTTCATTTGTGTTCGACGCCAAAGCATCATTTAATTGTATACAAAATGGTGCTCCGACATCCCATCTGGAAGGCCTTTTCACTTCCAAACTCGCAACATTTCCCTGACTATGCATATTGATTCCGATCGCCTTTGGCTCTTCATTCTCTACATCTCTTTGTCCGAGAAAATTTGAAGGTTTTTCCATCTCCGAAATGATCTCATATTCGTCCTTTTCATCGACATCCATGTCGACCTAGAAAAAGATTTGAAATCAAAAATTTCCAGATTTAAAAAAAATCTCTACTATGCTAAAATTTCAGTAATTGCTACCTAATTATGTATGCAAAGTATAAATTACTGCTAAAACAATTCTTGCTACTTCGTCTCTGTCAAGTAAAATTCACGCTCAAATCGAAGACAAATTTTTAATATTCCCTTCATCTAGGCAACTAACTCAAGACAAGGAATTATGGATTGATTACTTTTAATCATTCAATATTGATTTATGCACAATATCGGAATAAGATTGCAAGTAACGCTGTGCGGCGCGTTATTTTCTAGTTGATTGTTAAAAATAATCGATCCATAATTCTAACTGATGGATTTTATAGCAAAAAGAAACTTCGGTAAGAAAATACAACATAAATTTTTGCTTAAAATACCGAAATCATATCGATTTAAATATTTGATACCAGAGTGGTTTTTTTGCGATAATACAGAAAACTGTGGAAATATTTCGTAATCTCATCAATTTGAAATATAACCTGATATCTACACATTTTAAATTACATTATTCATCATATAATAACACCATTACCGAACAAACAGACAAACGTCTTCTTCATGGCATTATCATAAAGAATCATAAAGAACATGCTTCATAAAGAATATGATTCTCCAAGATTCTGCTTTTTGCATAAAAACATACATTCTGCCACCTTTATTTACAACTATCTTGACAGAAATGAAAACCTTTTGTTCCAAATGAGTTAATTCCCCAAATAAGCTTACTATTTCAGTTGAATCTTTTTTGTCATCCACTTCTTCCACTAGCCAGCGCTGCTTCATTAGTTTAATACTCATGTCTTGTTCTGAACAGCAGTAAAAAAAATTATAAGGACATTCCCAATAAACCACCAAAATCCTAAAAAAATAAAATCTTTCTTTACGTTAACTCGTTTGCAAAGCAATAACCGCACGCAATACCACTTTAATATAGTCTTTTATTCGAAGATGCTAAACTAAAAAAGGGCAGCTACCAGGATCCTTATTAATTACATATTACTATATTGTTCCGTTTATTGATGAATACAATTGGTTCACATACATTAAAGATAAAACAAACGGTGAAAAAAATTGGAATTAGGGACGAACTGACGCAGCTGCTGTTTTGAAATCACGATTTCGATTATAAAAAGTGAGTGCCAAGTGAGACTGAGCTAACCTATCCCAGTGAAATACAATAAAAAGAGAAAATCTGCAAAAGCCGGCAGTGATTTGAAACATTACTTCCTTTCTCTGACTGCAAAAATTAAGCAAACTTTTCCCCAGAATACAAGAAACTATAACAGCCTTAGAAAAAATGTAGAAATTGTATGTAAATACATTATCAAATCTTCTTGAATTCCTATCACTTCCCGCAGATTTAAAAGACCTTTAGAAGATCCACATATTTTTCAAATCCGGAATAAATACCCCATAACATCATCTATAAAATGAGGTAATGCCATGGAAATACTCTCTAATATCATAGAAATTGAATGAAAACAATGTCCTAAAGGCTTTCCAAATTTTCGGATCTTTCACAACTAGAATTAATGTGGGTTGAAAGAGTACTCGCGTTCTTTTTTTTGCTTGCACACGACATCAAGTGAAGGTGCAGAAGAGGCAGAAGCAGTAGTGCAACTAGGCAACTTCAAATCAACAGCACATATCGATTGCTCTTCTCTCTCCATCTCTTCTCCGACGGCCATCTCTAAACGTAACGTCCCCTTTCAGCTGCACTCGAATCCCATTATATAGACGGTACTTTTTCCCCCACATAATGTCCTGCAATAATGCTCGTCAATTGAAAGTAAAGTTGAAGAGCCAAGCTTATGTGCACGGTTGCCGGTTTGAGTTAATACCGTACATAATATATCAGAGAGTAGTAATACGCAATCGAGTTTAGAACCTATTTGCTGACAGCACGAAGTGCGAAGCTATGCTTCACTTTTTAATTTTAAAAGCTACAATATGAATTAAAAGTTGTTTTCATTTAAAACTTATTGACTAAAGTAACCAGAAGTTGCCTAATGATCAAAAACATACTAAATCCAGCTTTCAAGGCTTCTACGAATGAACCTATGCAAACACCTACTTATTTAAAATTCATCGAAACAAGAAAAACAAACCAGAATCTACTCACAGTTTGACATTTCCCCGACGATCCTGAAACATATAAATTACATTAATCTAATATTTCTATTGTGGCATCATTGATTTCAACATTAGAATCATCCTGATTCCATTACTTCTGCATATGCTTCGCACTAGTGGCGAATAGAAGAATACTATATGTACTCTACATAAATCACGTTTTCAACTACCAAACCAAACCAATAGAAATATGAGATAGTCCTCTATTGAAGTGGGATAATTGTTGATCTGATGGATACTAATGAGTCAAGTGAATCTGCCACACTTCATATAATAAATGATAATTCATTATTCAAATGCAGTTTAAAGAATAAGACCGTTGCTGAACTTTCTGACACTGCATTTTAATAAATCCGACTTGCAAATCTCATCTGCCGTAAATACTACAATATCGTGGTATTCAAATAGAAGTTTAAAATGTCCTATTGTGTAGCATACGTAAATTCATATTAAAAATACTTACCAGGACTCAAAGTCGAAGCTTTTACTGAAAGACGTCATCCTCATAATCTATGCTTCTTGATAACTAACACGATGATGACATATATAATACATTGAAAAACTTAGACAAACTTTGTGAGTGCGCTAAATATACATTCAGCAAGGGATCAAAAATGCAGAGAGCAAAGGTGTGCTATTGTACCCTAAATCTTGAAAAGGAAGGAAACCAATCTTTTAGTTCTGTGCAGACAATGTCAAAACAGTAGTAAAAAAGAAAGATAAAAAAACGAATACTTGTAATTCTGCATGGTACTACCTTAACATTTCCTAATAGAACTGATACTAACTTTCAACAAAATCATGATTCGCCATTGTGTCAGCTGAAGTAACCATTCTTCAGTATTGATAGATCACCCACTGTCGCGCGTTCATCAAAGAAGAATCGATTGTATATCAGATACAGGCCAACGACATAAGCCCTCCTTCGAAAAAGATGCACAATGAAAAGCTGTCGTCGCTGGTTCGGTTTTCGGTATTTTCGTAAACCTTCATGGTAATTGGTAGGTAATATATAATATGCAAATTAAAAAGCGTCAGTTGTACATGGTATGCGAAAATCTCTTCGGAATATAGCCCACCACAGTCATACGTTGCCGTATTTATCGGAGCAAAGTATTCCAAAATTTCTTGAGGTACCGATTTTTCTTGTTCATATTTGAAGAATCGCAGTGATACAAAACATTACGGTCTGAAACACCTAGCTAACGTATTACGTATTAGCTAAATTGCATCATCAAGTCTGAAAATTAAAGAAATTCACCATGAAAATTTTACCATCTCTTCCGGAAAACCTGGGTCACCACAAGGGACATTCCAACAAATGAACTGATCTTTAGACCACATCATTCTTCCACACTGATATTTCAATTTCCAAAATATTGCACTAGAATAAAAACTATACAGAGACAGAATTTAAGTTTGAAATATAGGTGCACAGAAACCCGCTGAAGCAAACACATCAACATTATGTGGAAGAAACATCATTTATTACTTGTCATCATTATCAATGACCAAAGCTTTTTCAGCTTTCAATCTAACATCTGAACATTCAACAAAACGAAGCTGTTTCTCTTCTAATTTGAAAATCATATCCGTGCCTATAATGGAATTCCATTCAGCTGTGAAGAGAGAATTGGAAATTTGTAGTATCGGATTCTCTGTGTTGCATCGACGTATAGCACTATCACTTCGATTCAAAGCCTCTCGTGCTGCGTTCACATCCATTATACCACCAATCTCCAATATCACTGTTTTCGATTCCCACTCTCCATCGTGTTCTATGGTTTTATTGTCCTGTTTATCTGAAAGATTCGAGCTATACATTTTTTTATCGGGATCTTAAATCTTTACTAGAAAAAATACATCAAACATCGTTATGCCATATCAGCTTATGTTTTCTTTCAAGTAATAATTCACCCAAATTATACCCTCTTCAGGAATCTGTCGCATGCTGACGCGATTGTTTTGAATCAAAATCTTGTTTCCCTTCTTGATCAACGGTATTATATTTAATACTGAAATTATATTTAATTTTGAGTTCCTGATTACTATTTTTTTATGATTGATTCCCAAGACTGCTGAAATGGATGCCACAAATTTTAATTTAATTTAAATTCTTTGCTCAAAAATAAATGAAATCTTACTAAAGTCAACAAAAATATTTAACTGAAATAATCTACTATGGTTCAGAAAAAGAAGTAGAGTAATTGAATGCATCATTTGCTGAAAATATATGGTACTGCTGAAATAGTTATTGACATACATTCACCCACATTGTGCATCAAACGATAGTTTAAACGTGACAAGTTTATTCACGCACCAATACTGGTACAAATACTTCATCAGTTATTTCAAAATGGCGACAACATTCAAAACCAATAAGATCAGCTCTTGGAGGCAATCTTTTGTAAAACGTTCATGATTAGAGGGTAATTAGTGACATACTCGGTACGACTAGATAAAATAACAGATGAAGTATAGGAATGCATAAGAGATGACAAGAAATCCAAACGGTCTGCTGTGCCATGGCTTAAACACCATTTTAAATATTCTTCCAGTGACCAGCCAGCTGATATATGTGGGGACAACAGCATTTCCTCACTCGTACTTATCAACAATTGTACAACAAACCAAAAAGGCAGCGATTCCGACCGCGCTAGGTGCTCTGCGGACAGCTTGAAAGCGTCAATAAATTGGGATACAAAAGGCATAAGAGAAGACTGTACATTGTATAACGAAAGTCCATGATGGACAATGTACTGTAAATCAAAAGACAAATGTGAGAGCTCATCTGAAGAAAGAGGTCGCACAAGTGATGAATTCATTAAAAATAACTCAATAACATAATCTAGGAATGAATTGAAGACTTCCTCAAAACCAGCAAACTTCAGAAAAGATGAGTGGGAATGCAAAATGCGAAGATAATTGCAAAGTTCTTTTACATATGGAGATGGGTCACCCAAGTTCTCATAGTGCATTGATAACAAAATTGTGAAAACAGATGAACGTGCCACTTCCATAAGTGCTTCTCGAACTTGCTGAGAGATTCGTATCAGAGGTTCATTGTACTCTGGCCAGGATAAACTTAGCATATGCGCTACGGAGACTAACGCATAATTTTGTACCTAAAAACCAATTGTATAATGAGCATCCTTATATTCAGTTTCAGACCAGAAATCAGAAAAAAATTTGCAACTATAGAGGACGGAGTTCATTATGTTCAGAATTATTCAAGAACAAAGATTACTCATATAATATCAAAACTGTAGTGACGTGTCTATTTCATAAACAGCTATTTGAAATCATTTATCCTTTTATTTCATGCCTATTTGTTCAAGTCATCATCTACTCCGTTCAACATAAAGACATCAGGAACAAGTTTTTTTTCTTTTTAATGTACTGAGATTTTGAATACATACTTGTATCGATCAACTAAGTCTATTAAATCATCCACAATTCATTTTTACCTGAGCAGTGCTGAGGCGCTCACTCATTTGAAGTGTAGGTGAGTCCAAGACAAGATGTTGCTCAATTTTCTGTGCAATCAACTGAAGCACTTTTGCCACATTAATCTTCATTTCTCTACTCAGTTGATCATCCCATTCCACACCTCCCAGCTCCTCCTTAATTGTCGAATCAATCTTAAAAAAATTTCCCTGATATACAAAAACTCAGACTGATAAACTAATCCAAAAAAATCGTAACAAAGAAAACTGGATACTTAAACATACTTTCTCCACAGAAAAATTTGTCAGATTATTTTCTTCAAAAGCGTTGTCAACTGCCTTAAACATTCTGCCAAGAGAATGAGACAATATCGCTCTGCGCAGAGGCCGCAAACTTTGATCCAAGGACTGCACAACTTTAGCGGGATAGATAGATACGACTTTGGAGAGAAGTTGTACAAAACGAGTAGCATAAGGAGCATTTTCAGAAATACGTCTTGAAATAATTTTTGCTAGCTTTTCAGAGAATTCTGCGATAATTTCCATGCTTAACAAAGAATATTGCTTCAGTGACAGCTGCAAAGTGGAAATTCTAATAATATGATTAATTTAAAAATTTTTCAAACTTATGAATCTCATAAATTTAATTTTTTAATAGTTTCATCTATAATGAGTTTCACTCACTTAACATACTAATGCATACTAATTGCAAGTAAATTACATAATCCATAGAGAAGAAAAACATACTTGAATTTGATTTGCTATCTGAGGAAGAAGTTTTCCCGCTATTACAGTGCTACTATTGAGCTGCAAAAATTGACCATCTAAGCGTTTGGCATTTTCTTCTAAAAGGCGACTGATCTGAAAATTCGAACAGGAAATATTTCATTCTCAAAATTATTGAACTGCAATTCACAGGTCGAAAAAAAGATTTCGCATTCTACAACAAAACAAAAATTGTCTATTTTATACAAGTGTGATAAAACAGAACGTATAGGAACCGTTTTCTAAGCTAGCAAGCAGGTATAGAACGCTTACCTCAAATTCATATGACGATAGATTCTTCAGTGCACGAACACAAGAAGAAACAAGTGGTGCACTGAGACTTTCAAGCGAAGATCTTAAATGACTGGCTGTATTCTGTTTCGCTTCAGCAGTCAGTTTCGGTATCTATGCAACAACTTCTTTTGCAAAATATGAATTAAAACAATCATGAATTGAATTTTTTCTTCGATTTGAAAGTTTGATGAAATATGAAAATTATAGAGCATACCGAAACCAAGACAATTTCACGAGTACTGTTCAAATCTTTCAAAGATGGCATCTCAGTTATGATTGCTTCCAATTCACAAATTATCTCTGATCGTTTTACCAATTCAGTTGTACTTCCGAGTTTCCCAACTAGCTGTTCGCATCTTAAAAGGAAATTTTTAAATTAATTCATGGTACAGTAAATTTATCCTATGTTGGCTATTGATGAAATACTTGATGCATATGTACCTGTTAGCTGACGCCAAAGTTCGCCTTAATGCATACAGTTGTTCAAGTCTATTTGTCATATGACATAATTTTTCGTATTCAAACTGAAATCTTTCACCCAATTCATTACATCCCTTGTACAGATGAGACATTTCACGGTTGATAGTTGCTTGCACGCGATCCAAATTTTGCAGAGCACTTGCCTGTTCTACCAAACGAGGATGATGTTGTTCAACCTCAAAAAACATAAGTGAAATCATGATGTACAGAAAAAGACAGCTGTCCTTGAGCCATAGTACCTTACCATGTTTCGAAAAAAAGAGAAATCTATATCCTTAGTTGGAATGAAATAAATTTACCGCCTCCCGAATCTGTCGACCAATACTTTCTCTAACAATATTAATTCTTTCCAAAAGAACTCCTTCATCGACTCTAATTGCTCCAACCAGCTCCTCCGTATATGCATTCCAATTAGATCTGCCCCAAATGCAATCCTCCAAGCTCTCCATTATTTTCGCCAAAAAAAAAATTGGAGGTCATAAATAAAAAATATAATGACAACTTCATGTGCATGGTTACAGCTTAGAATTGAAGGAACTAGGAATTTTTCAACTCTAAACTTGAATTGTTAACCTATAAATTGAAATAAAACATATTGTTTCGAAATTATTACTGTTACTACTATACGAATGAAGGAGAATATCCCTATCTTCGTTCTTTTTTCTAGTAAAAAATAAACTGGCTTTACATAACCATTTTCACAATAAGAATGACCATTTCGGAATTACTGCAACAAATATTCATATAAGTATAACTGACATTATATTCGCCATAAATTTGAACCAAAGTATACAATATAAGTTCTAACATTAAAGATAGTAAAAAATTATAAAAAACTGTTGAATTACTTCACTTCCTAATTATTATTAGTCGTTAACCCTCGTTAGTTTTTTTAATTCCTAGAAGCAAGAAGCAATATGTCAAAAACGTAATTTTATACATATTATATCCCCCCTTCGAAGAGTTATTAATGCATAGATATACCGAATTATTTTTGAATATAACTGCATAAAATCAAATAATCTAATGCTGTTAAAGATATCGGAGCGAAAATGAATTCTGTTCGATATTCAGGTGTGATGTGGTAAAATTTCAGAGTTTTCAAGGACCATATGGATCTATCTCACTACCCATTTTTCTTTCTCAGTTGCATACATTTTAGTGATAGTTACATGAAGTATCACTGCTGTTGTTTGATAAGTTTTTCAAGTCCTTTATTTTTGATATCCTTGAATGAATCCAAATCAATTGCGGGGAAAATTTCGCGAATCATACCGCGAGCAATTGTCTTTTTGCTTCCTTCTCGTATTGTAAAAGGTAATGATTGCTTCACAGGCATTCTGTTAATCAAAAACAGATAAGCTGTGCAATGTTCCCCAGGCATTAGCATATCAGATTCCAGATGCAAGCGGCCAGCCTGAATGAAATCAATTTAGCTATGCTTAGCAGTTTGTACTGTAGCAATTGATAAAATAAGAACATGGATTTTGAAAAAAAGGGATAAACGAACCTGATCCCACGTACTACAGAACACCTTTTCAGTAAAACCAGAATGTACTGCCAAACGCCTTCCCCCTTCTTTCTCAGATAATAAATACAACTCAACCTAAAAAATCAAGAAGTAACTGGCACATTTTTTTCCAGGAAATTCTGAAGATTATTTTAATCACATGAATATTAGTAAGCTTAAATCGAAGAATACAACACCTTGAAGAAATTAGATGTGGTAACCGCATTTACGGTCCCGACCCACATACCTCTCTTCACTATATTCGCTTTGACACCACGACACAAAATACCGCAGTGATCACCAGCACAAACCTGAATAAATTACCAAATTTTTTAATACAGCAGTTTGCATCGAGTTTTGCAGAAATTTACTAGAAGTACAATGAAAGACCTCCACAGTTGAGTTTCTCATAATATGATAACTGCGTTTGCTTTCCACGAGGGGATTGCTTTTTAAATTAAGAAATATAAAAGATTTGCTGAAAATATTCCCAACATAACGGATAAAGAAAGTTATCAGTAAACCCCATTTTAGATATATTACAATAAAAGTCATACAAACTGCTTACTTCAAGAACACTTTTTTTAAATATTTGTATGTCCGAAACAACTGACTGAACGCATTGACCTTCTCCCTTGATTTCCACTTTATCACCCTTTTTGACTTTTCCTTGTTCAACCGTTCCAACGACAACAGTTCCCCTCCCAGTAATTGATACTCGCGATGCAATAGGCATCAGAAATGGTCCATCCTGTAAAAAGGTAATGGTTGGAACACAAGAAGTTCCTTTAATGTTTCAAAAAAGGATAAAAAATGGCAAATATTCATTTATATGATAAAATTTTCGACTGTTTGCGAGAATTCTGTCACTATTTGATCTAATACCACTAAATAATGCTTATAATTTCGTCGGTAGAAATGAACAACTTGCAGCCTCTTTGGAAGAGGAATCTTATCCAAAGCCGAAATTAACTGTTCAATGCATTCACCATCATTTTTCTGCAATGCTTGCAATGCCGACCCTTTCACCACAATAACTGATTCATCTGCAATCAGAAAATATGACAGTGCACACGAGATGCCTTTCGAAGAAATTTTCCAACGCATTCAGTATTGTCTACATTTAATTTATAAGTAGCGTTAACAGTGCATCGCCACAGTGTTACAAAGAAAATGATGCAAAACTAACCTGTATAACCATGGTGCTCTAGTAATTCTCGTGCTTCAATTTCTACTAGTGTAACAACGTCCCTATCGACCAAATCCACTTTATTTATAAATACAATTATGTTAGAAACACCAACTTGTTTAGCTAATAAAAGATGCTCCTTTGTTTGTGTCATAACTCCATCAGTAGCAGCAATTACTGAAAATCAGAATTAAATAATCCTTTTAAAACGGCACTTACATAAATATTTTAAGCACTTGAAAGTTTATTTATACGAAATTCATTCTAATATTAAGTGAAACATGCTTGACGCCTAAAAAATATAATTCATTAAGTTGCTACGACGTTCGATAGTATCTATACCAATCTTTTAAAAACCACCTAAAATAGCGACATCCATCTGTGTTGCGCCACAAATCATATTTTTTACGAAATCGCTATGTCCGGGACAATCAGTATGCGCATATCGTCGTGTATCACTTTCATAACCAATATGTGCGATATTTATCGTTATGCCCCGTCTCTGTTCCTCTTTTGCCTTATCAATTTCTTCAAATTTGACAAATTTCGTTTTTCCTGAAAATAACTTAGATATTATATTTCACTTTCAATTGGCCGATATTTATTGTTTCTAAAAACAAGTGAGAAGATTTACAAAAGGGAAAGCTGTTCACAAAGACAAGAAAACAAAACAGAAATTTTGAAATGAGTTCGTTAGTAAAGTATAACGGTCGACAAAATCTATTCGTGATCTATTTTCCAGGGCTACCAACAATATAATATCATCCTAATGAATAACTAATCAACAACAAACACAAATGATAAATCTAAAAAAGCATTTACCTCTAGTAGATAGAATTTTGGTGATGGCAGCGGTTAAGGTGGTTTTTCCATGATCCACGTGACCTATTGTACCAACATTTAAATTTCCCTTCTCAATTTTAACAGTACTTGAAGTTTTTGCAGCATTCCTTTTGATACTCGAGAAAAGTAGTGAAAAGGCTAAAGGGCGGAACTGCGGAAATCGTTCAAACTGATAGTACATGACAGCCATAAGATGTTCCCGAAATTTTCAATGTTAAATCAGAAAATAGCACAGACAACACGCCATATCCACTCTCTTTAATTTCACATATCTGCTTACTGACTTGATGAATCTATCCAAACATCTTCAAAATCTCTATTTCATTCATTGTTATCTCAAATACTTTGCACAACAGTGCTATGATCACTAAAAATCGTTCAAAACATATTCATCCTCCTGAAGATCCTCCCTACAATTTTGATGATTAACGCCTTGCCTCCCTGTTATTTATTGGAGTCAATTTATTTCACACAACCATCTTGTACCACATACTATTTGTACATTAGTCACCTTCGGCGGGAGAGTTGCTTGTCCTCCGCTGATTTGTGATCAAGTTGACGTGAATGTAGAAGTCATCTTATGTGATGGGAATATCCTTCCTTCAATGGGACTAAGCTTAGGTCATTTCGTGAAAGCCAAGATATCTATAGGCCCCGGGAAAGACACACTTAAGCAATAAAGAAATAACACCTGCAACTGCCCCCGGTTGATAATGCTTAATGTTGTCATACATAAAATTACCAGAACATGAGTAACCGTGTGTACGCTATTTACTGCATTGTCTGTAGCTTTAAAGTGAAGTCCCAAGATGCTAACAATACAATCAACTAAAGGATGATATGGTAACTACATATCCTGAATTTTAACCTCTTATTAATGCCAGTATTATGTTTATTACTAACACAGTCAAAAGTTCTTTACTATTTGTAGCCTACAATGATCGCACTTGCAAACAAGGAAGAACTGATCACTAGCTAATATAAGGAGATAATAGTTAATTCAAGAAACATAGCGTATTAGATAATTTTAAGAAAAAACCGTATTTAAAATCGGAGGCGTGCATAACGCATTCTCACGTTTCTAATACATACACTATTAGTGTGTTCTTTTTTCTAATATCTTCCATACAATTTGTTTTTATACAAAATTGAGTGGGCATTCATTAAACATGGTAGGCTAGCACGTGCACAATACTTTTCGCTCACACTGGTCCATTGTGTCTAAAATTCAGTACAAATAGTACATTCTAATGTAAATTAATTACAATCTTGAGTTTTCAGAGTTTGAAACAGAAAATGTATGAGGTCAGAAAGCAATGTGTAGCGTAACCGGGTTTCTTATTTGATTATGGAATTCAGGGCAATGAAAAATGCAGGCAAAATGTTTGGACGAACAGCGACAATGGTGAAACAAAATAACAAATAATCAAAATTTTAAATATACAAGTTTTGAAGTGAACACAAACCTTAAAATTTGAAGCTAAAAAACAATATACGGTATACAAAAACAAAGAGCATAGACAAAAGGAACGCTTTGTATCAACTGCTTCGGATAACATGGAATTTAACATTGCCTCGTCCCAGCATAAAACATTCTTGAATTCCATACAAAGTAATCAGTACAATAAAATCTGACAGAGCTAACATTTGGGAATGTTTGGCTTTGCTGGAAGAATGTCAGTGTAATGCTAAATGAGAAATAATCAAAGTGAGGCGAAGGCAGTGAGAAAAACAAATGAGAGCAGATCAGAAGACAAATAACGATGATAGGTAACTACAAAAAAAAAATCATGGTGAAAGTAAAAAATGACACCACGAGACAAGAGGCGAACCAAAACTTCCACATGCCAAAACATGGTTGCTTCCAGCATATCCCCGTTTTTCTCAGCGTCCTTTTAGGTCATCAAATAACTGGAATCTTGTCTTTATTTTTGTTGTGGAGCCTTTCGTCTTCGTCGTCGAAAGCAGCAACACCTAAACAGGTATTTTTTTTAAAACAAGTTACACTAATACTGTCCCTCGTTGCTAACTATTTGCAAAATCTCTATTACTTCCCTTTCCTGATTTGATTCAGAAAAGCGTTTCATATCTAAATAATAAAATTTGCAAACTTTATGGATCTTTGTCAACAAACGTAGGTCAGTTAACTTACTTCACTTCACTGTTATCTTCTAGGTGTGTGACAGGCGGTTGCAACCGACCGCCATTGTCTTCTATCACTTCGCCCACATTTGAATTGATTACCTCCAAAAATATTTTTGTCCATAACTATATTTTAAGTACAGTGATGACAATGCAGATAGAAGCCTTTCGATTTGTATGTTATCGTAATTAGTGTTGAAAAAAAAATCCTGAAGTGCATTTTTGTCTAGATATAATTCAGTGATACAGACTCATTCGGTAGCAATCATGAAATACCTACTTGAGTAGAACCAAAACCACCACCCTGTTGTCCAGCGCCTTGATTGGACGGTTTGAGGATTTCATTTTGTCGTCCTTTCGCAATACCAGCCCGTTTTCCCTCTCCTTTGTGTGCATCACCGGCATGAAGAGAACCCGAAGGAGTTGACTGAAAAATGTTTAAAATATTGTGACCTAACAAATCATTTAAATTAAAAATTATTTCACATTACTAAACTATAAGGAAGAGTAAGATTCGTATAGACCATATACCTCTACGACACTGATTAAAAAACTTTCTTTCCACTGCTATTAGTTCTTATTCTTTTGACTTGAATTAGTCATTCCAGGAGCCGAAATTCTGCATTATTGATTTTGACAAGTAAAACTCAAATAAATTGCTAGCTTATCAATGCATTTGCAATATTCCATAGGGTGTAACTCAAGAGCTTTACCAATGAGTTGCAATATTCCGTAGGATGTAACCCAAGAGTTGAAATTTTGTCTTCACAGGCTTACTACCATTTGAAAACAGTAAACACACCGCTTGATTGAGCTTTGGAGTCCAATCAAACTCGTAATCGTATGCATAACCAAGCCTATCAAGTACTGACTTAAACAGATTGTAGCAATACTCATAATCCGGCGTTTCGAAGAAGTCTAATCGACGTGCATATCGTAAATACTGAGCAAATTCCTCTGCAATTGGATTTCAATTTAATACGACAAATAGTTAACTCTAGATATTAATGATGAGGTGCTCAATACTCAACAACTCAAGTTCACCGAAGAACAGTTGCACTTATAACTACATTTTATTATATTGCTTCATGCACCTGATTTTGCCCTGTCAACACATTTATATTCTGATCAATAATTGTTTATTTTACATATTCGAAGTGACTATAAAGTAAATCACAAAGAGGTTACTATGAAGAATGTTAGCTATAATCTTCTAAACATCGTTACTGATCCTGTGTTATAGATTACAGTCCCAACAATTAAGCAAAAGAATGGAAAATCGTACCAGGAAAGCCCTCGCAGAGCACTTCAATTGGTGTTGCTCGTTTAGTATCACCAATCTTTTGATACCGTTCCTTGAGAGTATCTGCTTTAAGACCTTGCCAAGGCAGTGATCCACGCAAAAAATACATGAACATATGCCCAAGTGCTTCCAAGTCATCCCTTCTACTCTGTTCTTTACCGAGGTGAGTGTTTATTGACATGTACCTCGCTGTGCCTGTCAATGACTTATGTTCCCTGTAGGCAATATGTTTACCTGTAATCGATTTTGATTGCTTCATTTCATTTGTTTCAAATGCTTTCAAAATTTGTGAAAAATTTAAATTGAATTTCTCCTACTTATCAGCAGAGTTCCTATTTGTTTGGTAAATCATTGAAAGAGTTGAAATATAGTTTGCAATTACTGAGATAATACTAGTAAAGGCTCGACACAACCACTATGCTAATACTCGAAGTTATGAAAGCCAAATAATAAAAATCCGCCATTATCGTTCACCTAGTATTTATGCATCCGTTTAAGCACAAGGAACTTACCAGTATCACAGTCAATGTACTCTTTTGCAAGCCCAAAATCGATAATATGAAGTAAATGTTGTTTCCTAGTAGAATGCCGTCCTATTAAGAAATTTTCCGGTTTCACATCTCGATAAATCAAATGTTTCATATGTACATATTCAACACGCCTCATCTATAAATCAAAAATTTATAATATTTCAGTTCTGAATTATGTACACGAAAATTAGGTTCTTCAGATGCTATCGAGTCATACATGACTTCGCCGAATTGTTTTATTTTGCAGAGTGCAAATTATATGCTGATGCAGTTTAAGCTCTGAAAGCAAAACAATGCTAGATTCCACATCAGGTGTTACTAATATTAATGTTATATATAAGTCCGTATTATAAAGTCTCTGACTCAAAACTTAACGTCATTTATTATCAGCCGATATGCTGATGTTAACTTAATTACTCATATGTTCATTTGTAAAAAAAATTCTGACTTAATCAAACAAACTGTTGCACAAAGTTGTAATTCTATTTATAAAAAATGCAAGCTTTGAACTAACCAGCTGCATTGCAATCATAGCAACGGTTTTCAAGGAGAATTTCCGATCGCATAAATCAAAGAGATCTTCTAAAGAGTGTCCTAATAATTCCATTACCAATGCATTGTATTTCCCACATGGTCCAAAGTAATGCACTTGTGGCAATCCTTCTACAAAAAGATATATTATAAACACAAAGACAATTTAAAATGGGTAATGAATAATATTTTCATTTGAAGTTTTTTTTCGATATTCAAAGATTGAAAATCCCAAAACACTCTAGGGATAAAAAGAAAATAAGATATACACGAATGAAGGATTTCCACCTACTTTTTCAAACCTTTCCTTCCGGAAGTGAAATTCATCTGAAGCCTAAGCTTTTAAGAATAAATATCACTTACGATAAACGAATATATCAACATCAAACAACTTGGAATGAAATAAAGAAGCTAATAAAAAAATAAACCGTGCTGGCCAAGTAGTTTGTAAAAACGATATTCGAGATGAAGCTGAGGCGCTTTACTCTTCAGTGGTTCCAATTTGATAGCCACGTGCTCATTGTTGTAAAGATTCTTCCCTAAACGCAATTCTCCAAAATTACCGCATCCAATTTTCTTGCCTACCTGAAATGAATTCAAGTATTTATCACTCAGGAATAGTATTAAATCCGTCCCACTTCCATTTTTGTGACACTTTTTTTATTGCGATACCAGATATTTCTCGCAAAAGAAGTCCCATATACGCCACTCTTCATCTGGCATAATATGATCCAAAATTTTTGGATTTCTGGACCAGCAATATTTCTCTTGAACTAGATTTTAATGATGATCATATAGTTCCGATTTTTGAAAGAATGAGAAATTCCTTGGGCACCCTTCGGCAACACTATATGAAATTTAGTCAAGCCTTAGGTATAAAAATTTCATGGAGCAGAAAAGAAAAGTTTCTGCTCCATGAAATTTTTATACCTAAGGCTTGACTAAATTTCATATAAGGAAATCAAAGGAGGTAATGTGGCAAAACCCATAAAGATATTGATATAGCAGCAGATCACAAATTATAGAGATGATTGTGTGAAAATCTCACATCTATACAAATCCTGTTCCTAGATGTGCGCTTTTCTTCAGCTCACGATCCACAAGGTTGGAGTGCACTGTGTATGGCACTAAGTTTAACCGCGAATCCTTTATTATTGACATCAAAAACTTGTGGGAAAAGTTGCAGTGTGGTCAAAACTGAAGCACAATGTATATCTATTTTCAATTCTATCTGGAAATTTAAATGAAAAACTCTACTTCAAAAAAGCAGAGTCAGCAAGGGGGAAAGCTGCCTCTGAACTGCGAACAAAAAGAACACAGATCACAGATCAAGTTCTCCATAATTTATACTTTTCTTTACAGAACAATTTTCATAAATTTAACATGCCATGTATGCTGGAAATGTGCCATCTACAACTACTTCAGCTATTTACACCAGATTTAACCGCTGAAAAGAATCTCAAAAAAAAAAAGACTTAAATTTTGAAAGTCCAATTTTCAAGCAGATATCCATTTCTAGGTAGGAAAACGGAACATTACTTAAATGAAGTGAATTAAGTCTGGGCAACAAAGCTTAAGACAAAACACTGATCATTACAGCAGGCACAATTATTATTCATTAATCCAGATTATTAATATATTAATTCAAGTCAACATGAAATGTAATCACACCTTGAAATTCGGTCCTACCATCAGCACTCCTGATGATGCGGTTGCTGATGGAGTAGCAGAGGAGCTTGAACCACGTGCGTTCGTCATACCAAATGATTGCGCTGCTGTTTGTGAACTGCCTGAAGTATACAAGATGAGGAATGCGAGATGAATATTAGTGAGCGCTCTCTCCAAAATACTTCATAACTTTTGTCCTCATGATTGCTCGAATGCTCTCTGTAAAGCGTTACCTTGAGATGTCTGCTTGGTCATGTTTACTCATTAAACCTCACAAAAGAACCACACGCTATCGGATATTAGTCCTCCTAAAATTATCTCATAAGCTAACGATGATTTGATCTTTTTATCCTCAGCCTGCTGAGAGACATGTAACGATGATTTGATCTTTTTATCCTCATCAAATCATCGTTACATGCCTGAGTTCCATTACCTTTTTGTTTCCTCGGTCGTTTTTAATAATGATAGACCGTCGCTACTCCTGATCCGCAATAGGATATCGAATTTAAATTCTCAGGGAGACAGTACAAATAATTAAAAGTAGAACAGTTACAATAGTGAAAGAGAAGCAAGAGATTCAGTAAATACCAAAAGAATTAACAAACCCTGTAAATTTTCGAAAATATGAGCGAAATGTTGGCCGCCGCCTGGAGATAGCCCTGCGGCTCCAAATAATTTCGATGGACGTTGTGTTGGCACCCGTCTGAAAGAGAAAAGAACGTGAAACATATATACCTAGCAGAATTGTTTGATTTATGTGACGCACGTACAAAAAAAGCATTACAAAGCATTAGAATCAATTCAGTGCAATTGTGCACACGATGAAACAAATGAGTATAGAAGCAACGAGTTGCAAAGCAAAGCAAAACAACAACGACACAATATACAAATATATGTATATAAGAAAGCACAATGACAGCCATTGGAATGCTAATGAAAGCTCATCATATCGTCCGCAAAATTAGTGCTTTCTCAAACCATTGCCACGTAAGACTGCTTGCTTACTTCTGCTTCTGTTTGTTAACCTTCAGTAATTCATAAAAATATCACTGACATCAAGAAGTTAATGGAATTCTAAAGATTAGTATTTCATTATATTGTGATGTACATTTATGAAATTTTCTCAATATTTTCTCAATCGCACTGTTGAATAAGACATCCGACTGGGGAACAATAATGCAAAATGGAACCTAAAAAAGTAAAATAAAACACAAAATAATAGACACAAGTCACCACTTATATCTATTGTATTACGTTCAGCAAACCAGTCAACTGATTCCAATTTCAGATAAATCAAATACAAAAATAATTTCTTGTTATTGTCAGTTTTGATACTGACCTGACAGCAAGTTCATAGCAGGTGTTCCATTATACCAATTTCTGCCTATCTTGAATACATACGACTAAGTTAGCTGTAATCTAAATTGAGAATACAAAGAAAATCGTCACAATGCAAATAATACAGCAAAATCACTTTTTCCATCTTTACACATCTTCAATTTCTGTGTGAAAAAAATTCCGGAAAGATAAACTAAATTTTTTAAAGTTAGGTGAATGTACAAATTAATGCATAGAATACATTAACACTTACTTATTCAAAGTCAGTCATTAATCCTACTAAGTTCAATACTATTGAGACATCTACATCTAATCCAAACCTCTTTATAATATTCAGTGCTTACTGTGAGACTGCATATCCACTTTACTGTTACATTCACTGACAATTCAAAAACTCGTATCGCAGTGATAATTTCAAGGTCATTATTTAAAATATCATTATCGTCCGAAAAATATGGTCAACCTTGGCTTAGAACTTGGAGAAACGCATTTTTACTCTTAGCCTATTGTCAAAAATAGATATATAATAATATAAAGGTTAAATCACAGTAACAATACCAATGGTTTTCATAGCAAAGTGAACTTGTACCGATGGCACGATCATCTCTACACATCGGCTCATCACTGCTGTCCACAGTGGATCGACATAACCAGATGGATACATGGGCAGAGGATATACATATTTGTGTTGACACAAACAGACATATACACACATACACATACATAACATAAAGACTTATTTCGCGCTTGAAAAGCTTGGAGTAATAATAAGGAAAGAGCGTTGAAGCCGAGTTAATTGAAAGGCTGAACTGATCAAGACCTCCATTCAGAAGTCCAGTCATATATTCTCCTGATGTGCTAAAATGACTAAACGGTATTATACAAATTTTTTGAAAACTGTTTCAGAGATGCTTATCGGAATTTCAATCAGTATAAGTCTCGTACTTTATGTTTCTACACTTTCTCATAAAATGAATACTACTTGACTTGTCCATTGGATAATTTCTACAGCTGACTGAACTGATGCAAATTTCCATAAATGTCTAATCCGCACTTTGTAAATTGATAAGCATAGAGATCGGTAGACAACAAGGATGAGAACAACAAAAAACTGGAACAGTCCGTCATCCTTCCAATTTAAATTGAGCAATCGATCGAAAACTGGAGCGATATTATCATCAATACATTAGAAGAAATAAAGATAAAAGAACATCCATAATCGCAACACTCTTAAATTTCGTTTTGTTCTTGATTTAAATGTCTCATTCGGATGAAAGCTGCAGATATTCATAGCTCACCGGAAATCTAATATCGCTCCAGTTTTCGATCGATTGCTCAATCTGGATTATAATTCTGTTCACTTTACCAATCTTCTTTTCAAATCGATGATGGGGTTCATAGGAATATCTTCATAAAATTCAGCTCACCAGAAATCTTGGATGTTTTCATCTGATGGGCCATGAAAATAAAAGGATTTTATAACGAATTTTCGAAATAGCTGACGTCTTCAACTCACTGCACCATAAGATATAAAAATTAATAACAGAATGAGAGCAAGGAAACAAGATATGCTTTCAACAGTTCCTATAAATGGTAGGATAGTGATGGTAATGAAACAAAATGGTGAAATATCGTTTTTTTTTTCTCTACCGCTGAAGTAATAGAAAGTTTTAAATTATAAAAATTACAAGAAAGTATACTGCTTGAGCTGTCACTGAAATTCTCACCCGAAATATCTTAATTAATGAAAAATTTAGAAAGGAACAAGAATATATTTCTGCCACAATTTTTTAAACATCATTGGAACTTTCGAGAAAGGAAGATATACATACAGCGACTACAGGGATAATTCCTCTATGCAACTTATTGAAAACTGGCGACTCACACTACAAAAATTTGACATATTTTAATGATTTGTTTTGCTTACTCAGCTGTCTATTTTATCCCAGCAATTTTCCTTTTGAACAAAAAAATATATGGGAAGAATTTATTCAGATAGGACTATATGATAGCAGCTTCCCATAATCCTACATATTTTCACATGCCATTATTCATATATGTTCATAGATATCAGACGCTTATACCCAGAACTGTCATATGACAGAAAAAAAGACTAATATTAATTGGTGGAGACCAAAGCATATAACAACTGTCTATGAGATTACCACCTCAATTGATCGTAAATGATCGGTATATTTTAAAATGTGATTATGCACGACACTGACTGTAGTTATGTAGATAGCGAAGTATATCATCGTAAGAGGAAAGCTGGAGTCGGATATCTCTTCATAAAAGCTAATACAACACTACACATAAAACATACCATCAACCATGTCAGCACAACAACGCTGAATTCCTATTGACTATTAATCCCACAGACCATATAACAAAATACCGTTGAGCAGCTACAACAATGCTGGAACAATGTGAAACAATACGTTCCACTAATACAAATCTGTGGTATCGATTATAGTTGCTATATAGCGGGATGCTTTGGAAGTGAAGAAGTAGATGTACAGAGGGGAGCTGCAAATGGGAAGGAATGATAATTAGTAAAACACGAAGAAAACATATCTGAAATGAAACCACGGAAATGATGAACGATGAAGAGCAACTAGAACTGCATGACAAATGAAAAGAGAAAAAGAATGGATGATGTACTCCTCTACTCGGACACCCGGACAATATAAAGAGCAGCAGAAATATTCAATGTGAATCCTCATCACCCTCGATGTTACGAACATTTTGTTAATAAGATAATACCAATATTTCGGAATACAATTTGATGACTAGACTAGTTCCATACCACGTCCTCAATGCTTTCGAACCCAAATTTCAAGCAGTTAGGATACGGTTGAAACGGTGAATGGAAAGTCCGATGGAAAAAATAAGGACCGAAAAAGTGGAAGTGATGTAAATTATTATCACCGAAAGCTGGTAATCCTGCTGTACAAAGTCAAAATCTAATAAATGTTTTTTTCTTTATCAATTTAGATTTTAAAAAAGATAGAATTTACACGCCAAAACATAAGGATCTCTGAGAATCTAATAAGATCGAAAGGAACATTTGCGTGAAAACAGCTATCGTACGGTTAATAAAAAAGTTTCGGAGGAAATCGAAAAGTGAAATAATGAAGGACTCGTCACGCAATTGCAATAAAATTGAAGCGGATCAAATGCGCTCCTTTAATAAAAATCAATAGTACGTCCTATAATTAGCCTTATAAGAGCATTAAGTTTCCTGGTCAAAATCAAGGAGCGTACAGCCCTTGAAGATTAACGAAAAACGATGATTTAAAAAAATACTTTTGAAGAAATTTTCTTTAAATATGCATAACTCAATTCTTACAGGGAAATTACATTGTTCTAATAGCTTACAATCCATGTCTAACATGACATTGATATTTTGAAAAATAATTGCTTTCAAATGAAAGCTTGACTTGAACTTCTAAATGACAAAATATCGACAATAATATTCTCAACAGCAAAAAATTGTTTTAAACAGAGAAACTAAAAATGACTCACAAGTTTCAACCGAACAGTTGTGTAGTACAGTAATTATTCGGTTATAGAATGCCTGATAGAAAAACCGTTTAACAAGCAGACCACATTTAAAATGCATTTTTGATGGAAAATATTCTTTTGATGAAAACCATTTTCGCTGTTTTTTTGGCAATTTTATGACACTTAATAATAAATTCATTGTTTCACTGCGTTGCAAAGTGGATAAATGAACCATATAAAAAGCAGCATGGCCGAATGTGAACAATTTCCTTATGTTATGTATAACAATTTGTCTTTCTCAACTGAAAATGAATACCTGAAATAACCAAATCGTACCGATCTTTTCGATCAAACTGCAATCGAAGATATAGAGCACCTTATATTTTATAAAAAATAGGACAGGACATGGAATCGGAGACTACTAATTAACAATTTTTCGCAGGCTTGTCTAAACTAACTAGTTGGACGTATATAAATTTAATTATAAGATACAAACTAGCACCAACAGTACCAGCAACACTTTGTATACGATTCATAATCACCAAACAAGAGCATCTAAATGGAGCACCTAACGACAACGAGATACTATAATAGCGGTATTGGTACCGATCCATGTTTTGTAACTCGCGCTCTGATCGCCCATTCCTGTCTTGCATACGTAACAGTAGCATGTCGATTCAGTATTTTCTTTCCCAGATTATTTTTCCAAAACCAGGCTTATTAAGTAAAAATCTGAAAATGAATAGAAATTAAAATACAAAAAATATTAATCACTAAAACGAGCGACACCAGGAACAATCTTTTAAAATCTCAAATAACGAGCAAATACTATGTAAAAAATTTCAAGTAGTCTTCACAAGAATCTCAGAGCGAAGAGCTGATGTAATATTTTAGGATATTTTATGAAAAGGAAATTTTGAGCGTAAAAAAAGTTATAAAGTTAAATTTAAAAAAAAGTTAAAAAGTTACATTTAAATACATTTAAATATTTAAAAAAGTTAAATTTAACATTTAAAAAGTTAGACGATATAAAGTTATCGAGTAAGATTATATCAAAAACAGTTAAAAATCAAATAAACTTGATTATTCTATAAACTCATCAGTGAAAATGTCTTGTTTGTTAAGATGAATTTTAGAATGTAATGTATGGATTAGAATTCCTTAAAATCCATTGTTATGATTTTTGAAAACTGATTTGAGTTAGATATGATAACAGACATTAGAATTTAAAAAGAGAGAAAAATCAGGAAAAGCTAACAGAATACCACTGACATGAGAAAAAAATAATTGATATAGTTCTCATCATACGTCACGTTAAAGTGACCTCAATGGGATGATCATTTCTTTTAGCTATTCAGCTAATATTTATTGTTTTTTTAAAATTTCCAACAGGAAATTTAATATCTAATAATCGTTAAACTACAAAGAAGTGACATAGAACAATAAATAGAAAAATGCTATTCATAACTCTAATATATATCTTCTTTTCTCTCATTGATTCACTGCTTTACAAAAAAAACTCAGTGACTTTCAAAATTCTGATTAGAGTTCAAATAGCATAATTGCTATATTCCGATTGAAAACATCTGGTAAAGAGAGCAAATGATGTGTTGTAAAGGATTTGCAAGGATCAGAGAATGTGCAATTCAGTATTCGAAAATATCTTCAAAAAAAAGAAAAAGTGCAAATAGCATTCATTTTTGAGTAGAATTAACAGTAAATATTTATTTCAAATCATTTATCAATCATTTAATAAGGTAATAATGTATCGAGAATTAGAAATGGGATACATTGGTAAGACCGAAAGAGTGAACGGGAGGGTTAACAGTTAAATTATACCGCACTGTATGGTGATTTCGCGTGATTTAGCGCAGAAATAAGAGAACAGATAGGCTGACTTAATTGTTTCAAATGCAGCTATCGCGAAAAGCCATTGAAGTCATAATAAATGAACAAAGTAATGCAAAACAAAAAAAAGATAAAGGAAGCTGAAAGTGAGTGAAAATGAATGGAGTTGAATCGATTCCGCTCGGCCAGCCTTCTCATTTATTTCCTCTTTCAGCCACGTTCTCTTCTTAGGCTCATTTTAATGCCAAGCTACTGAGTAGCACTTTCAACGGCTTCTCATAAACAACACATCCATCATGACGGATTATCAACTCCGAGATATCTGGGGTGTTCCATTAGGAACATTTCCACCTGATAAAATTAATTCCAGGTTGAGACAAACATTTTTTTAAATACAAGCATAGAATGATTGTAATGCGGAATAAATAACAGTTAATCCAACCAAAGAGTTCAACAGTACCATCAGATCAAGTGAGTATCTCAGTTTGGAATAAAAATAAAAACTCCTTAATCCTGAAAAAAGGTGTTAATTAAATTCATAAAGGAACAAAGAATCTGCATTTGGTGATATATTAAGACATTTTTTTGATCAGAGATACTAATTAGAGTATGCTGAGGATGAAGTAAAGAAGATAAAATGAATCAAGATGGAAATGCCTGAGAAATAGAAAGACAGGGAAAATTATTTGAATAACAAGATGAAGAGAAAGACTAATTGAAATGATTAAAAATTGTGTAAACTTGAGAGGAATTAGACGATATTACACTTGTGACAATCACAGTAATGCAGTCAACAGGTGTTAAACCATTTGGACAGAGAGCTAATACCGTCACCTCAGTTGTCATATCGCTTGGACTATCAAAGAAATCCGACAAGAATGATGAATAATAAGTGAATAATTACAAAAAATGTGATTTGCTAAATGTTGTTTGTTGAACTATAGGAGTCAGTGTGCGATAAGAGCAAAGAGGAAAAGATGAGGAAAGAGCTAGCCGTTTCAGAACACATCCACCTCCGCGATTCGGCAGGAAATCAAATGTGCTACAACATTCTGAATAATATGCTACTTTGACAGTGATTGGTTTGCTCACAGCTGATTTTGTATTGCTGACAGATATTCCGGTTAGTTAGTTTGTACTGTCTGGTGTGTGCTTCCGGGGGAAGAAGAGGAAGTTGAGGTTATGAAATTTACAATATCAGTAAACATTGATATAATGAGCTAATGAGCAGATATGCAAACCGAAGAATGAATGGGAAAAGATTCAATTAATATATTGATACTTGACCCGATCCTAACTTGAGATCACTTCAGTAATTTTCTCTGAACCCATATGGACATTTTTTGCCTTAACATTAAGAAATAGATATGTATTTAGATGAATTATGATAATTTATTAAGATTTTAGTGAACAAAATGGATATCAATTCAACGAATCCAAGTATTGGTTCGACGGATCCAAATTGGAATCTTTTCTTGCACCAATTGCAAGCTGAAAATCAACGTCAGAAGTTCACAGAGCAGGTCAGAATTGATGACTCTTTGTTTCTTCTACTTCACAGTTGTCTTGTATATTTGTATCTTTAGCATTTTGTATTTGAAGTTATTTAATCACGATTTCCACAAATTTCAATTTTAAGATAAATTTTACTAATATTATGTTCTGATTAACAAGTCACTCCTGTCTTAATTCCATACATGTATATTTTTAGACTGCAGTTCTCAATAGCGCATGAGTGCAAGTAATTTTATATATCTAAAGTATTATGTAATCTTTGGCCTTATCAATGAAATAAAATTTTTTGGTTCTATAGAAGTTGGTCTAGTTTTAAATTTATAAGGAGGATGGCATATACGACAAATAGATTGGACGCTTTTTCTGGTTATTGAAATTACCACTGCATGAAATAACTGATTTCTTTGGTTATTCATGAAATCTCGGTGATTAGTAAAGCGGAGTTGAGGTTTGATGATTGTTGGTAATATTCAGGTTGCGGAGATAATTTGATCTTCAAAATTGTTGAAGCTTTGCAGGTGCAAACGTTAACAGGTCGTTGTTGGGACGTATGCTTCTCGGATTACCGACCACCAAGTAAGTTGGACGGGAAAACACAAAACTGTATTAACAACTGCGTGAACAGGATGATTGATGCCAGTAATTTTATGGTGGAACATTTGCAGAAAATAAGTGCTACTGAAATGAGCTGAAGTGACCGAATTTTAATTATTAGTATGTATGAACTATAAATTTCTAAGATATGCTGAAAATACTGCTTTATGTTTTTTATTTCTATTTCTACGGAAACTACAGGTTCAGGATATCTGTGGAATCAGCCTGAATTCTAGACTCATCTCATAGAACTTATGTCTGCCGTTACTGTAATTTTTAATCACGATTGTGACATGGCTTAAAGTAATGACTTGTTTCAAAATCTTAATAAAATATCTTGTTTTATAGTACCAGTTATTTTATGTGTTGGATACTATATATGATTGAGATTGCTCATAAAAATTTAATTGTGGATTTATTTCTATGTTTTGCTTTAGGGAGGAATGATCCAGATATATCTCGATATTCCAGCACTTCTTTCTATGGGATGAAGTGCTGTGATGTTAAGATATATGTGGTTCAAGAACTTCCAGATTTCTTGGAAACTGAACTTCTTAGTTTTAATCTTTATGTAGTTTCAACATCTGTCGTTCCTCTCTATCTTTATCATAGAATAAAAGAGCATAAATTTGAATAGAATTGTATTCTTATCACCTATTTTTGTATTGATTTGCTTCACATGACTGCTAAAAGGAATCGCAGAAAGTGATCTGAGAGCTGCTGTATAATTTAATACACCTTCGCATATGATAGATGTCTATGAGGCATTCAGCAAATAATTCCTATCAGTGTGGCGATCGTCGGCTTCCTAGACATGTGACCTTTATCTCTCTCGCCCCACAAAACAATTATCAGAAAATTTATCAAAAAGCAAGGAAATGCAGGAGCACGCATCGTGTGTATGTGTGTGTCTATGTTGTGTCTCGTGTGTGTGGTATGCTGTATGTCGTAATTCCAAATGTTCGTACAGAGTTTTCATAAGTGAGTTATGATAATTCATTAATTACTGCCAAACTAATCGAGTGAATTTTATACTGAATTAAAAAATGCGTTATAAATGGATGGTGATTGGGATTAGAAGACGATTTCATTTTGACCAATAAATCCATTTCATATTTTGTGCATCAAATCAACTGCCTGAAGCAATCGATGCATTCTGTGCTGGTTGTTCGTACCTTCTTCTTTAACAGAAAAATAAGGTGTTGATAGCTTGGGGTGTGTTTTATTTCTCTCATTGCTTTAAGTGATTTGAAACACTACTACTAGATATCATTGTTGTTACTTTGAAATTTCATCCGTGTACCGATTCAGTGATAATTCTGTTTTATTGGGGATATTACGTATGATATATGGATGAATGTTCTTATCAAAAGGCCAGATTTGCCGATCGGTTTTGAGCTAATAGTGTGCTGGTGCAATTAGTTGTTTCGTTTGATAAGATTGCAAATATTTCGGAGATATAAAACTCTGCATTTTGATGTTTCGTAGAAAAATTTCATCTTTGATTCTATGATATTATTTCAATAGATCTTCAATTTCCTTATTTAATATTCCTATACTTTTTTTAAGAAGAATCAAATGATTACTAGTGGATTTTTCAATAAAAAAAAAATTGTAATATGAGAAATAAAGGTCGCAAGACTGATTCCTAATACCATCTTCCTACCTTTTAAGGGTTACTCATTCACTGTGGTTCACATGTATTTTCAAAGAAATCAGTAATATTACGGACATCTTTTTATTTTGAAAATTGTGTTATTTCCAATTTTTTCTCCAGTTGTTTTCATCCCTAAAAAGGTCGACGTCATTCGTTGGGAAATTTAGGAAATGTCATTTTTAACGAAAAGAATTTTCTTATTTTCAGTGTATCGCTCTTTCGTTTAAATGGTCATGTGGTTTTGGAAATCGGTATGATTTTGTATTATAGAAATGTGGATCAATTGAAATATTACATCCTTGCATGATGCATTGTTGGACATCAATGTCAGCTTCTTGACATTTCACAAAGCTTCAGGTTGGTTTATTATTATTGCTCAACTGAACACACGATAAGAAGGGTTATTGAAACACTTTTTAATATATAAATAATCATAATGTGTGTCAAACTTGGATTTAGAAGTTAAAGTACAAAGTAATTTGAAAGTTGCTGTATGAAGCCTTATAAAATATCCGATAATTAATACATTTTGTTTACTGAATAAAGTCTATACAGTGAAGCCATAAAGCAAAGTAAGATTTGCTTATGGTCTCTTAAATTCACAAGGCGTCATTCATGAAATCAATAGAATGTGTTTTATAAGGATTTGAAGTATTAAATTATAAAAATATATGCAATGTAGAATTTTTTTTTATTTACTTGAGCAGACATTTTATCACCTTGGTAATTTATTAACAAAAACCTTATCATAATGATAACACTCTGGCATTCATAAACTTTAGAGAACCTTGGCGGATGGAGGTTAATAGTGATTAATTGTTATCTACTTTCATTATTATTATTGTGTATTCATCTTCAGAAATTGATACAGTGTGGTGGATGGAAGTCCTCCTCTGAATATAGTAAACTTTAAAAAAAGCACTACTTTAAACACTTAATCATTTCACTTTCAATTTCTGAAAGCTGTTTTATCTGTATTCCCAGCTTTCTCGTACAATTTTTTGTTAGATGTTTCGTGATGGAGTTGAGTTTGGAGATAGCGCGTTTGGTGATCGATAGTCGTGAAAATTCGAAATGTAGCGAACAAATGTTTCAAAAAGCTCGTGAAATTATTGAGACTGGCTCTCTGCTTTCCATACATACGTTCATCGTACATCGACAGTGCTGTTTGAAATTCTCTCCTTGCACAGGCGTTGTTTTACTTGAAGAATGGACGATTAAAATTGTTCCAAGAGAAAGCACGGATGATAAGGTGAGTTTCTGATAAATCTCGTCTCTTCTATTGCCTTATATCATCTGATGTTCTTTCTGTTTTTGAACGGTTCTTATTCTAGGGAATACTTTTTTTTGAATACATTTCCGATTTTATGCCTTTTGTTGCAGGCGTTGGATAGTTTGTTCTTGAAAAACGCAATACGATCTTACTTGCATTTTTCTCAACTTAGCTCTGGGGTAACATGTACTGGAGAACAGCTATCAAATGATGCAATTTGTAAATATAGGTGTGCTTCTTTTGTAATTATCGGAAAAGTAATCCAACTCTTAAAAACGCATTTTCTGAAACAACCTCTAGCATGCTACTTTTGTTTGATGCAATCCGTTGTTTCAAATGTTTCTGTTCTAGCAAAGCTAAATAACAAGTAACACTGAAAGCCTTAGAAATTGATATACGTTTTTTAACCAATTTTGATCTAATCACAATCTCGTTCGATAAATTTTTTCAGGGTTTTTGTAGATGATGTATGTTTGGATGATCAGCTAAGGATTTTCGAAGTTCATGAATTCCCTCGTGGACAACTTAATCCTTTACTTTGTGTTTACGTAGCCGTCAAATGGAGAAAATGTGATGATTCATCTTATTTGTCATCATATTCTGAATCCACTAGGTAATAACTAATAATTGATTGCTTTTAGTTTTCCTAATTATCACCATCTCTACATTTCATGCTCTGGCAAATTCTGAATAAGTATTAGATATCAAGTCAATTTTTTCAGATTATTTTGTGACGAGTGGCCATTGTTCTCGACGGCATTCTCTAGGGAGGAAGATTTTACTGCATCACCATCTGGAATTTCCTTTTTTCACGTACCAATTGAATGCCAACAAAACAATGAGGAGAAAAAAATGAAATCTGAAGACGTTGGAAATGGTAGTGTAGCTACATTTAAAACTTCTTATGACCTCAAAATTATATCCTGTGAACAGTTGCTAATTAAAGACAATTGCAATTCTCAATTTTTCAATTTTCGAAGAGATATAAAAGGTAATTTTTCGAATAAACTAAAAATCTCAGTATTGTTGACGGAAACTTTTTTCTCTTTTCTTAACGTATTTATGAACTGGATGGATATCTTTGTCTGTCAGTGAATTCCTGCAGTAATTTTTTTTCTATCAGACCACTCATCAGTTGTTTACAGAAAAAATGCTATTGAGAAATGAACAGATTGTTAAGTTACCTGTTGTTGGAAGTCTGCTGTCATCATCAGCATCTTCAACAGAGACTGGATCTTTATTGCAAGCAGTTCCGACGTCGCCTGCCTCACGTCGAGAAACTCTACCGCGCCGAAGTCTTATGGCCTCCGCATTTCGTTTCATGTCAACAGCATCTAAAGCCTTCTCCAAAACGACAGGTCTGCCTCTAAATTCTAGTCCTGCACCGTTCAACCGCAGTGAGACGAAAGGTGTCAAAGACCAGCTAGTAAAAAGTTCCAGAGATAAGATCGCCAAGAAAACAGCTAAAGAAGGAACGAGAACTCATATTTTGCGGAAGTTAGTATCTTATCATTTTGATGTTTTATACACCATATCATAGTCCCTGTAAAACCAGCTCATTCTTTTAAAACCATACCAAGCATTTTTTTTTTCTCAATCTTTATGAATGATAAAGACTCCTAATAGCCAGACAATGTCGTTAACATGACAAAAAATATGCTACCCGGATATTTTCACATTACGTTGATCTAGTGAGCTATCTCTCAAATGTTGTTGGTTACTGTAGCAGATCCTAAAAACAAAATAAAGATAAGTTTCGAAGTTTTAAAAGCATTGGACATTGTAGTGTGTCGACGAATGAAAAAGACAATAATTCAAATTACTGTGGAGGTGGTTGTACCAGGAGAAGCATATCTTCAAGCAGTGGCTTGTTGTGCAACTTTGAGGAAAGCGCACTGAACGGCCGCTTAGATCTGGTCATGTCCTTAGACGGTTTTCATTTGCAAATTGGTAAGTTGAAGGTTACTTTCTACTGAAATTTATCCTTAGTAAAATTCTGATATTGGTCTAATTAATATATGCTTCAAAGAGTCTATTCATTTGGTCACAATAAATCAGTAGTTAATTTGCAATTGTCTAACTCCAATTTTCTCTAAATTCAAATTGTTTGGCAATATTAACAGAACCACTCAGCGAATGAAATTAAGAAATTTTATAGCAGCAAGCGATGAAACTTGTTCACCCCATCTTACATTGCCAGTTACAACTTTCTTTTTCAACATGCCTGAAGATGAAGCGCCTTTACCTTATATGGTTTGTTGATTAATTTTATTTAAAAGCCCATAGGTACCTGCCCTACTTTTCGCTTCGACTTTATTTAAGTTTTTATGGTGTTTAAAACAATTTTGCAACAATTAAAAATTTTAAGCTTGTGATAATTTACTTTTTCCGTTTTTGATCTGCATTTTCAGGGTTTTTGTTCATTGGAAAACATGCGAAAAGGTTACAGAATTCCCAGAAAGGGTATTTTACAAGCGGTAATTATTTTATTGATTCTGTTATTCCGAGTAATCGTTTAGAATCATTACGGCGGATCTTTTGAGAAAAGCAATTCACCATGAGTCTGTCTGAAATTTCTCAAAAAATAGCTTATAATAGATTCGTCACTGAACATAAAAATTTTGCCTAGGAAAAATCGCAAAAATGTCATTTTTGGGCTTCAGTAGTGGTATAACTGTTCGTGGAAATATCACCCAATAGAGAATCAACGGATATTTAAGAAAACTAGTAGGATCGCCAGTTCACTAGCAGTATTTGATGAAATGGAAAAGTCGGTAGTTTCATGAAACATTTTTTGATTATTAATTGATGAGAATCAGAATATAATTAGTACTGATTTCAATTTTTCATCTTTCCTTTGAAGATTAATAAATAATATGCACGTAAATATCACATATTGAAATCGTTTTGTTGCAGGTGTTGTTCAACCCTCAAGGTACTGTTGTACGGATGTTTGTAGTCAAATTTGACGTCAGCGATATGCCTCCTTCTTCACAAACCTTTTTGCGACAACGTACATTTTTCATGCCGGTAGGATGCACGTATGATGGTGTAATCCGTTCTTGGCTTAAATATTTAATCCATCTAAGGTGGTTGATACTTTTTAATATCAGGATATTAAGCTTTTTCGAGAAAGTTATCCTCTACTTCTCTACACCCTTTTATGTATCCTAACTTTTTCTGTTCTCTCCAAGCACTTTTAGATTGTTATTCTGTTAGTTCTTGTGCACCTTCCCTTTAAGATTTATATTTTAAAAAAAATAAGAGGTTACGTCTATAGAACGGTTATAGAGTTTCACGGTTTTTTTGTGTCGACATGAGTACTGTCCTTTTTTCCGAATTTTTTTGCTGACAATACATTTCTTCCAATGAATCAACTTTTTTATAGTATTGTGAAATGACTTAGAAATTATAATATGACATAGGAAAGAAGAATTTAATTATGTATAACTTATTTCAGCTTGGCAACAGATCGTCGTGGTAGATTGTATGTTCACACCGATATAAAGATGTTATTTTCACAGAAAAATGAACTGGAAACGTTGAATTTTGAATTGGGAAAAGATATGATTAAATACCAACTGCAGTCTTTCACGGAAATGCCTCGAAATCCGAAATATTCACCTCGCAAGTGATTTGGTACACATTTGACGGGGATTGTAAGATGATATCTTAGAAGATGTCATAGCTTGATGGTAATTAAATTACCACTAAGGCGATGATGAAAAGGTGATGTGTTTTGATTTCCTTTGCTAACTTTTTTCTCTGCAAGTTTCTCTTATCCCCTCAGTTTATTATGTATTATTATATTATGTGCACTATGTTTATATTTACCTTAATATTACTAAAAAATGTACCATAAAATTAAATGTTCGTAAGTCTAAGGTGATTTCCGGATTTACAGCATTCTTCAATGCTTTATCAGACTTTCCATATAGTCTTGCTATATTTTGTACATTGATGATATATTTAGTTTAAATTTGTTTTATTCGCTTCACAGCTTTCACTTCAGTGATCGTTCTTTATTCAGCTTTAAAATTGAAGGTGAAATTCTTTACTCAGCTCCAAAGTTAAGAGTGAATTCATTTCTTTATCTTTAAAATTGGAGGTGAGATTATAACCTCTCAATTAAAAGGTGAAATGATTGATTTTATGCATTGTTCATTTTCTTTCTACGTGACCCATTACACTTTAGAGATGCTATTAAAATGTTGACTCCCACTCTAACACCAAATCCAAATCAGCAGTCCAAAACCAAATCCGAAACACCAAATCAGTTCAATTCATGAAAGAAATTTTTCATCATATAAAAATTTTTAAGAATGCAAGGAATGACGATAGGTTTATTCGTCCTAAATCGATATATTATGATAAACTAAGTATTTGGAGATAACACAGCATTCCTTGTTAAATTTTTCATTCCTCCTGTATGATATTTTTAATTCGAAAGTAACTTGAATTTTGAGTGTTTTTTCTGTAAATATAGCTACTGCTTAGGTCTGTTGTTATCATTTATCACTGGAAATAATAAACGATGTGCGGGGAGAAGAATTAGTATGGTTCAGTTTTAAAATGGTTATGAAGTAGTTTCTGTATCCAATACTTATCGCTGAAATGGAAGAAATGGCCAACACTAGATGCTGCAAATGATTGGAACATACGACAACATAGTATCACCCAGTTTTACTCCTTACAATCCTTTCATATAATTAATCCAACCTTGTTATGGGATTCGCAATGCTTAGGAAAAGTCATGAGACAGACACTGTGCACAATGATATGAGCATATCGATGTCGTGACATGGTGACGCAAGCTTAGATCATCGGGGAAGGCAAGTTTGGCAAGAGTTTGAAAATTCGTTGGCTCAGGATTGGACTTAGTAAGGTGAGTGAAGGAAGGATGAAACGGTACTGGAGCAATGGCAGGAATTTCCATTTGGTAGTAAGGATGAATTGTTGGCTTAATCATTCCTGGACAAGGTATCCTGTCGGTCGGAAATGTACCCATTGTGCTTCTACCATTAATTTAACTTCGATCTTCGATGAGAGTGTAACTGGAGTCCGAAAAGAGCATTTAAACTGCATTCCTTTTTGAATAAAATAATCTTTTCATCTTTCTCCCTCCTCTTTGTATTTTATGCAATGTCGAATATATGTTATGCAACTTTTAATTTAAACTTATCTCATGCATCAGCATAATAATCGAGTTTGTTGAGCAGAAAGTGCCTTACATTAGTGAATTACTTTACTCAGTTAATATGGTTAAAACAAATCACTATGAAGACAGGAATGCATTTCATGTTCTCGAATACGCTGTGTTTTGAAGCTCATATCTAATTTGTAAATGTATGCCGTAGTGACTAAGTAATCTTTCATATGTAATGTACTGTTTCGTAACACTCTGCAGTGGTGCGTCTCTCAAATGTATCTAAACATGCTCGTACTTTTCATTCATTATTTCCCAGCGGGCTTATTTTTGATATTTTCTTTCGTTTACTGATAAATGCTTAATGTTTTTCTCAGTTTCTCATAAACGGATATGCTTACAGTTTCTCTTACTTGCACCCGAATTAATATGAAATATTCAACACTACTTTCATTTCGAGATAACGTAGAGTTTTGAAGGATTATCTCTTCCTCTTGCCAATAATAGTGATATATACGTAAAGGTATGGCAGCGCTCATGTGCTGTACGTTTTTTGTTCAAAGCTTTTTTTATTAAGGGTAGACGCATAATAAAAGATCCTTCAGCATGAAGAAGGAGAATTGTAACTGAAAAGAACTCTTTGAAGTGCAGGGTCCTCTACGTTTGGTTTCATGCACAGTATCTTATGTATAGTGTGGCGCGGTACGTCGCCTATAACATTTGATGTATGAACTCACTGATATTAGCTATCATAGTGAAGTATAAGATAACTATACCGCATGCCAAATAATTATTGTGTTGTAGCTTCAACAAGACTATCTGTCGAAATTTGGAAATCTTATTGTCCAGAATGGCAAAGATCTCAGTTGTTGGTAAAGGTAGTTGGGAGTTTCTCAATAAAGAGCAGACTGCCGAAAGCAGTGAAGAAAATGATGGTTATGTCGAAGACGAAGATGATGATTGGGAGAGAATGTATGACGATGAATATGACGGTTAATTTACATGATATCTGATTAGGTCATTTTGGTTTATTATACTTTGTTCTTTGAGGGTAGTAAGGAATCAACTTTGGCAGACTTCGTTCGCATATAGAAATATTTGCAGGTTAACTCGTAAATGAGAATAATTGCCGTTATAGAAGTAGGAGGTAATATGCTTAATTAGTTTGGGTCATGTTTATAACAGTTTTCCTTCTTTAAAAAAAATCAATTATAAGGAAGTTTTATCTTCTTGCACTTTGACGTTAAGTCTTTGTTGCTTCTTTCCTTCATTAAATATTGATTCGTTTTTAGATCTTATTCGAAAATTCGGCAATAGCAGTAAGGTATGGTTTTGGGTTTTTGATTCTTATTTCTATGCTTTCCTTGTTTTCTCCTTTTTTATCATAAATGTGCAATTTTTTCTTTCAGTTAATTACTGATTCGGTGAATGCTGTTTCAAAGGTAACTACGGGTGAGTTTTCATTATATTTCAAAGTATTTCTTGTTATTAAATCCGGATGGTGTATGTTTGAGCTTTTGTGATTACAGAATTATGCTGCAAGTTATTTATGGTTTATAATTTGTTTGGTGATTTATTTTGGTGGCGAGGTAGTTCGCCTTCTAAAGCAGCCTAATAAAAATTATCTATTATGAGCCACATCTAAACTGAAGTTTAGAACTACAAAGTTATTTGAGTAAACTGGTAGTCTCTATCTCATTTTTTATTTTCATAGTAAATACTAATATTAACAGTAATTTTGCAGGAATAACACTTACTGCCAATCTAACTGGTTTGGATGAGTTTTGGGACCGGAAGCTACTTGAAGAATTTTCCTCGGCAAAGGTCGTAGGTAAGGATCGTTCTGATCGAGCAACTGCAGAACAGGTAATGGAATTTTTTTTTCGCGTTGCCGAAAAGAGCAAAGTGTTATTTTAGATGTTCATTATTGTGCTCCTTATTGGTGATATATTTATTGCAATTAAAATAATATCAGGATTTTCCTTTCGAGAAAAAAAAGCAGAATATGCAATAGAATAGAATTACATTGGTATTTGAATGTGTATCTAGTTTGCTTGACTTCATTCTTTTACCTTTCTTTTAAGGTTCTGGATAAACGTACGTTGCTTGTATTAAGACGACTTTTGCAACGAGATATTTTTAATAAAATTGAAGGATGCATTAGTACTGGTAAAGAAGCGAATATCTACCATGCTTTAACAATCGATGGCAAAAGTCTGGCCGTGAAGGTATATAAAACAAGTATACTTATCTTTCGAGATCGCGACAGATATGTTAGTGGTGAATTCAGGTTTAGTTTTGCATTTGGATTTTTTAAAAAGATATTCTTCACCCGCACCTGCAAGCGATAAACTTCCGAATTAACTTAATAACTTAATAAACTAATAACTTAATAAGTAACTTTATAAACTTAATTAATAAATTTCCGAAGAAGTTTTCTCACTACCCACGTTTCTCTCGTATTGATTTTGAATTTTTTAGGTGGTTTTGGCGGATTATTTCGAGAACATAAGAGTTTAATATTGCATAGTGCAAGTATTTTAATTGTTTGCAAGAATTTCGCTGAAATAAATTGCCACTGAGATAAGCAAGAGGTATATTTGCTCTACAGGTATCGACATGGTTACTGTAAACATAATCCGAGAAAAATGATCACAGTGTGGGCAGAGAAAGAAATGAGGAATTTGTCCCGAATGCATTCAGCCGGGCTTCCAGTTCCAAAACCTGTAATCGTTAAGCAGAATGTTTTGGTTATGGATTTTATTGGTATCGATGGCTGGCCAGCAGTACTTTTAAGAGTTCGTCTTCTTTTTTGTTATGATATATGATACAATGAATCGTTTTTGACACGGAAAGCTCCATTTTTTTCACTACTTTTTACTTTTTTAAGCTTTCCGACTTCTAAGGGATTTTACTGAATTTAGGATGCTCACCTTTCATCTGAGCTTGCTGACGCGCTTTATATTAAATTAGTGGGTTTTATGCGGAAAATGTATAGAGATTGTCGACTAGTACATGCCGATTTGTCCGAATACAATATTATGGTTATGGAGGAAAAGTTATATATAATTGATGTATCGCAATCAGTTGAGCATGATCATCCACGTTCGCTGGAATTTCTTCGTTCAGACTGCTCAAATGTCACAAAATTCTTCAGAAGTAGAGGTGTAAGTCTTTTGTTCAAAATCTCTTTTCTATTTAGAAACTGCTAAATTTGTTGGATTTGGGCTTAAAATTTGAGCTTGAAGTGTTAGTTGCAGATTCCTGTGTTCTCTACCAGAGATCTTTTTCGTTTGGTGGCTGATCCGTCGATTAAAACGGAAAGTGAACTACAGGAATTCATGACTAAAAGGTAATTTTGATCTATGCAATTTTCTACTTGTGACTCTTTACTCGCTCCTGATGAAGGTTATCGTTCCCTTCTCGTTGATCTAAATAATTGTATAAACTTATGCAATATATTCGATGTTAACTAACTCTCATTACATTATTTCTTAAATTCTATGTTTATATTGACGATAATTTTTGCAATAGACACTCGATAATTTTTGGTAAAGAAAAGTAAATTCGAGTTTCTTTTTTAGTAGTTAGTATTGCATTTTCTGAGGAACTAGAGTTTTTTTTAATTAAATGTACTGATTTAGAGAGTAGTTATTAAATTCAAAATTGGAAATCTAAAGATGAAAAGCTGAAGATAACTTCAGCCTTTCATATCTAAATTGAGACTAAGATTTTTAAGAGCTGTTTTTTTGAATTTTATCACAAAAATCTATAGCATTTCTACAGGACCTTCGAAACACCAGCCACTGATGCTTTGTTTATGAATGCTTTTATTGCTCAAAAATTAGAACAAGTACTTTACTTTGAACGTGACCAACAAATTGCAAAAGTTGGTGGAGAGATTCCAAATCCGTTCCAGACGATGATTTCACAAATAAAGAACGATGAAGAAGAGGTAAGGTAAGACGTCGTGGTGAGATGGTAATCCCATTACAATATGGTACAAATAAGTGTGCTTCGCAAAAAGGTATGACACCGTACGGTTTAACAAGGCAAATCAAACCGGAAAACTAAAAACTTCACTATAATGAA